>JAVJIF010011666.1:0-144526 GCA_038442645.1 Agave tequilana | reverse complement strand
CAAGATGTGTTTCGAGGTTCAAGCACCCAGCTCTACATCCCCGCCTTCGACACACGAAGGATTTCCAATCCACTAGCTTGTCCACAAAGGACTCCCACAAAGGGAACCTCCACCGAGGATTTGGGGCAATCACAATACAAGGAGTACCCAACTCCTCTCCTTACAAACACAACCTCTTCCTTGAGGCACAACTCCAATCCAACAATCTCAACCTCCTCCTAGAGGCAAATTCCAAACCAACAACAAACACAATACAAGGATCACCTCACAACTTGAGGGATACAACCCAAAGCACAAAGCAAGTAAAGATTGGGTTACAACTTGGTGGTCAACACAACAACCACAAACAATATCTTTTCCCACACAAATATCCTATAGATATAGATAGTAGATTTTTGCTCAAGTGTGGATAAAACCAAAGGAATGGAAATCAGAAATCACAAAGAAAAATTCTTGGGAAAAACTGAAACTAAGATAGAGAAGTTCAATCAAAATCCTTTCCCAAAAACCCTTCTTTGATTTTCCAAACCCTAATGAAAACACCAAATGGATTGTTCAATTCAAGCTCAAAAACTTCTTTTGATTGCTGTAAAAACACCAGAGAGTATGAAAAATTTTGCACAAAAAATCTTAGAGAAAAACTCTTTCAAATGGGGTATTTATAGACAGATTTGGAAAATAGCCGTTGGCAGCAGTTTTGCCAGAATTGCCCTTACGGTCGACCGCCCAACGTTCGAATTTTCGAATGTTGTAATACCCGGTCGACTGCCCGGTCGACCCAAACAAATAGAGAGCAAATCTGCTCTCAGTCGGTCGACGCCCCGGTCGACCGGCCAAGGCTGTAGTCAGCGTGCACGTATCCGTGCACGTCGGTCGACCGCCGGTCCACTGACTACTTGGTGCGGTCGACCGTTCGGTCGACCGACCTTGCCTGGCAGACAAAAACAGGTCAGAAAACTGGGGTTGAAAATATTCCAATAAATCATTTTAACTCTTGTAAAAATCTCCAAAAATAGTTTTAGCATTTTGCATTGATATATAGACCTGTGATAAAAAGTTTAGCTAAATATCAATCAATAAAAACTATTTTTGTATCTTATCATTTTTACCAAAGACCAAAACTTGTATTTTCTAAAACTTGGAATCTTGAATAGAAAATACATTTTGTCTAAAACTCATTCAAATACAAAAGGTATGAAACACAAGAATATCATGTTGGAATATCAAGTTCAAGTATCATGATTAAATATCATGTTTTGTATTGATTCCAAAATATGTTTTGTTAGAATTACCAAAACATAAAACTCATGAAGTAGACTATCAAACTAAGTTTGTTTAAGCAATAGAAGCATGCATGTATATAGAACAAATCATATATACACTAAACCATGTAAACTTGTTTTGATATAATCTTTATTCATGAAAACCAAGATTGGTTAAACCAAAAACCGAAAACCAATATTCAAAACATGAAACGTGTGTGTTGTGAACTTGAGCTTATCACACTATTCTAATCTTTACAATATGGGTCTAAAACACAAACTCTAAACTATGGATACCTAAGTCTTCTTGTAGAGCGCAATCTCCAAGCCGACTCGATCCAAAACTCTTGATCCATTGAGCAAGGTGCAAATATATCTTTGACGCTCGGGCTCTTGAATCAACAAGTGCAAGCTTCCAAATCTTCTTGTTGAAACTAAACACCAACTAATATCTTGTCAAATATCTGAAACTTAAACATTACAAGATTATTAGTACATATAACTACATGAGTTAATCATCATCAAACTAGAGTGGAAGGCCTTTGGGCCAACAATCTCCCCCTTTTTGATGATGACAAAACTCATGGAGTTATATATGCATGGATTAAAGTTAAGCTTCAAAGAAGCTCCCCTTAACTCATGCATAGGGATAAACAATAAACATATTCAATGAATGCATAGTCATGCATTAAACAATAAAATCACATACCAAAGTAAAATTAAGCTCTTGATACCAATGGAGTATGTAAATAACTAAAACTCTTGAACTCTTGATACCAATTAAAAACAAAACAAAGCTCTTGACACCAATTAAACTAAACTGAAAACAAAACTTAACTCATGTAAATTTAAAACATGCATATTAAACTCAAATACTTCTCCCCCTTTTTGTCAATCATCAACAAAGGGGCAAATCAATCATAATAGAAGCAAATTCTTCTCCCCTATTTGGTTGAAACAGGAATCAACAAGGGGTGATAACAATTGAAACGTAAAATTACGATATGACAATGAAGTGCATAAATGATACCAATTGTAAATAAAATTTGACAATACCAAACAAGACATTGAAAACAAAATCAACATTTATCAAAAAGGTAGATATATAAAGTAAACTTGCTACCAATTGAAAATAAACACATTGAAAATTAAAACACATGATACCAATTTTGTGTAAACAAATGCATCTTGATACCAATTTAAGATATTTTACTTTATAAGTAAAGGATACCAATGAAAGAAATTATTAATTCTTTAATCATCATTCATCATAAAGTTAGGGAGTGGAATACAAAACCAATAATAAACCAAATACCAATTGAAAATTGAAATGTGAGTTTTCTCCCCCTTTATGAAATACCAAAAGAAAATATGCATAGGCTTGAAATAAGATACCAATTGAAAATTAAATCAATTGAAACATGATATTCATTAAAAATTCAAGCTTAGCAATCTTAAAATTATGATAAAGCTTGTATTTGGATACCAATTGAAAAACTCAAGCTTAACATAACCAAAATTTGTGCTTTAAGATATAGGGATATAATAAGCACAAATAAATCATCTATATATGTATGTAAGAAATAGATACCAATTGAAATTGATACTATATGAAGTGTAAGCATACATATATAAAACAAAACATATATGAGTATACAAAAGGATGTCAAGATTGATACCAATAGAAAGAATTTAATGATACCAATTTAATCAACAAAAGATCAAGTGTATGACTCATATCAACTACCACCCATTTCATGATCAAGTTTAAAATGATTTTCATTATAAAGTATACATGAGCATGATCTCCCATCCAACCGCCCATAGATGGTAGGGGTTTTCAAAAGATAGATTTGAAAATATAGTTTGTTTGAAAATCACTACCAAAATGAAGAACACGAACTAGTTATGGATAAATATGAAAACTAGTACGAAATACTTCAAGATGAACTAAAAGGATTTTCATGAAACATGAAAATCACATGATCACCAAACACTCAAAAATCTATATAGCACAATTTATACTCATGAAAACTAAGTCATGAGAAAACATCAAATAGGGTGAGTGTACAAGTGTTGTGAGAAACATATCATCATGAAAATGGACAATCAAGCTCAATATAGAAATCATCAAATATGAGACATAAGTGAAACATGAAATTAATTGAAATCATCATAAATCATGAGAATCACTATCAAACATGGAAATCATCACAATGATTTAAACTTCAAGGCATATGTATGTCATGTACAAACTAAGGTATACATACATATCCCAAACATGAAGAGTCCACAAAATAATATGCATGAAGGCACGTGGCTCAAGGATGTATATGTATAAATGATAGTTTGAACAAAATAGACATATACATCAAGTCAACCAAATTACATAGAATGGTGAATACAAGTCAAATGCATGAATCATCAAAACTAGACTATACTAGTACATCAAATGAATACAAATGAGCATTCAAGCACAAACATATATAAAGGTTTATTTGTAGCTCATTAGTTGTACAAATATAGGTTCTAGTCTTAATGAAAACTATCATTCAAGCAAGTAGTCAAAACATGAAGCATAAAACGGGATAAAAATCAATATGCTAACTGCAATCATAATAATCAAAAATATGAAGTATTAATGACCTTTTAAAAACTAAGATGGATGAATGATGCAACGATCTCTCAAAACAAGACTAAGAGCCGTATACCCTGTGAAGGGTTCTGAACTCCTTCCTCCTGATTCCCCTTGAATGGGTTAGAGGTGCGCAATGCAACCATGTTGTATGAGAATTGATCGAACAAAGAATGAATAATGTGCAAATGAAATGCACACAAGATATATCACAAACATCCATATGATCATTATGTTAAAGACATGAGCATTAGATCTATAGTCTACATGATAGCTAAAACATAAAGAGAACACAAAACATGGGTCCATATAAAACATGGGTGTCTCAAGTACTAATCATGTAAGGCATAAGTCTAACAAACATGGCAATAAGCATAGAAATCATGAAACTATAAAACATGCTACAAACGATGATATGGAAGCATGTAAACAATAAATGGAGTAAGGGATTGTTACCAACACCGAAGAGGCAACTCTCCATGTCTCCAAAACACGGTGGTCCTTTCCACCTAATCTCCTTGAGTGTGAAGCATCCAAATGATTCTCTTTTAAGCTTAGAACGCATCCACCTCAAGGCATCAATACCCTCACGTGATGCGAGAGCTTCCACCTACATCAAAAAGCATAGAGGTGGTTTTTGGTACCCATTTTCTTTTGGGTCCATAGGGGTTAGTATCTCTCCTAACCCAAACAAGATTAGTTGCTAAATTTTCAACATGTAATCTATCATAGCAAAATCTAGCAAGATGGCCTTTTCGACCACAATGTGTACAAGTGTACACATGAGCATACATGTTATGATTGTGTCCGTGATGAGCATGTGTATGCCGTGTTGGGTGTGCATGCAAAGATGTAGCTTGTTTCTTGTGAACCAAGTTTTCCAAACGTGAATGATTCATGGCACAATGGCTCAAAGTGGAGCCCAAACTATCAACACTTTTCTTCAAATTATTTATATCATTTTCAATGCTAGAAGATAAAGTGGAGCATGCAATAGGTGTACTAGAATAAGAAGCTACACTAGCATGACAAACATGAATATCAATCTCATTTTGTAAAGATTTATTTTTAATCAAAACCAAATCTAATTCTTTTGTAATTGAATCAATTTTATTTTTCAAAGTAAGATTTTCTTTAAAAACAAGATCCAATCTAGAAGACAAAACTTCATTGTGTTCTACAACATCATCACAATTATTTTTGTTTTTCAAAACTTTAATTTCTTTTAAAGCAATTTCAAGTTGAGATTCAAGTGAGTCACGTTCACTAATAATCTCTTCTTTCTCTTGCAAAACCGATTCAAAAGTTGAACATAAATCCTTTAATTCTTTTTTAAGTCAAAATGTTTCTTTTTCAAAATCTCATGTTTTTCCATAAAATTTTCAAGTTTAGAAGCAAGTTCAACATTCAAATTTTGAACTTCAAAACAACCATGGCAATATGAACTAGAGCTATCATCAAGAGGGGAATTCGAATGTACCTCAAGGGAGTCTTTCCCTTGGACCATGAAGCATTTATCTTTGGACATGTCTCTCTTCGTTCTCCTCAATTTGTTGATAATCACGGGTAGCTCGGAAGACGTCAATATGCTCCAAACTACAAAAGCAGAGTCATAGCGATCAAAAATAGGTAAAAGATGTTCATTAAGAGATGCTCTAAGTGTTCTAAGTGCAAGTGCATTGGCCTTCTTATGCTTGCTACTATTAGGGAGGGTTTCTATAGTGATAGCTTGATAAACTAGATGACCTAGAGTTTTTAAATGCCTAGTCATGTCCTCCTTCCAAGCATCAAGTCTAAAATGGTCAAACATAGGAGGGCTAGCCATGAGTGCAAATGAAAATGCAAATGAAGATTAGCAAACCAAGATCTTACTCCTAGGTGGTTAAACCTAAATATCAGGAGCACTGGCTCTGATACCAATTGAAAAGTCACCTAGAGGGGGGGTGAATAGGTGACAATGCTAATCTGTGAAGTGAATGCGGAATTTAAAAACTTAATGTAAATTACACTCAAGTGTGATCAACAAATGATGCACACACAACCAAGCCAAGCAAATATGAATGCACAATATAAATAATTGCAAGGCACAAAGTAAAGAGAGAGAGTTAATGGATCAAGCGCAAACAACAAGATGTGTTTCGAGGTTCAAGCACCCAGCTCTACATCCCCGCCTTCGACACACGAAGGATTTTCAATCCACTAGCTTGTCCACAAAGGACTCCCACAAAGGGAACCTCCACCGAGGATTTGGGGCAATCACAATTACAAGGAGTACCCAACTCCTCTCCTTACAAACACAACCTCTTCCTTGAGGCACAACTCCAATCCAACAATCTCAACCTCCTCCTAGAGGCAAATTCCAAACCAACAACAAACACCAATACAAGGATCACCTCACAACTTGAGGGATACAACCCAAAGCACAAAGCAAGTAAAGATTGGGTTACAACTTGGTGGTCAACACAACAACCACAAACAATATCTTTTCCCACACAAATATCCTATAGATATAGATAGTAGATTTTTGCTCAAGTGTGGATAAAACCAAAGGAATGGAAATCAGAAATCACAAAGAAAAATCCTTGGGAAAAACTGAAACTAAGAAGAGAAGTTCAATCAAAATCCTTTCCCAAAAACCCTTTCTTTGATTTTCTAAACCCTAATGAAAACACCAAATGGATTGTTCAATTCAAGCTCAAAAACTTCTTTTGATTGCTGTAAAAACACCAGAGAGTATGAAAAATTTCGCACAAAAAATCTTAGAGAAAAACTCTTTCAAATGGGGTATTTATAGGCAGATTTGGAAAATAGCCGTTGGCAGCAATTTTGCCAGAATTGGCCTTACGGTCGACCGGTCGGTCGACCGCCCAACGTTCGAATTTTCGAACGTTGTAATACCCGGTCGACCCAAACAAACAGAGAGCAAATCTGCTCTCAGTCGGTCGACCGCCCGGTCGACCGGCCAAGGCTGTAGTCAGCGTGCACGTATCCGTGCACGTCGGTCGACCGCCCGGTCGACTGACTACTTGGTGCGGTCGACCATTCGGTCGACCGACCTTGCCTGGCAGACAAAAACAGGTCAGAAAACTGGGGTTGAAAATATTCCAATAATCATTTTAACTCTTGTAAAAATCCCCAAAAATAGTTTTAGCATTTTGCATTGATATATAGACCTGTGATAAAAAGTTTAGCTCAAATATCAATCAATAAAAACTATTTTTGTATCTTATCATTTTTACCAAAGACCAAAGCTTGTATTTTCTAAAACTTGGATCTTGAATCTTGAATAGAAAATACATTTTGTCTAAAACTCATTCAAATACAAAAGGTATGAAACACAAGAATATCATGTTGGAATATCAAGTTCAAGTCAAGTATCATGATTAAATATCATGTTTTGTATTTGATTCCAAAATATGTTTTGTTAGAATTACGAAAACATAAAACTCATGAAGTAGACTATCAAACTAAGTTTGTTTAAGCAATAGAAGCATGCATGTATATAGAACAAATCATATATACACTAAACCATGTAAACTTGTTTTGATATAATCTCTATTCATGAAAACCAAGATTGGTTAAACCAAAAACCGAAAACCAATATTCAAAAACATGAAACGTGTGTGTTGTGAACTTGAGCTTATCACACTATTCTAATCTTTACAATATCAGTCTAAAACACAAACTCTAAACTATGGATACCTAAGTCTTCTTGTAGAGCGCAATCTCCAAGCCGACTCGATCCAAAACTCTTGATCCATTGAGCAAGGTGCAAATATATCTTTGACGCTCGGGCTCTTGAATCAACAAGTGCAAGCTTCCAAATCTTCTTGTTGAAACTAAACACCAACTAATATCTTGTCAAATATCTGAAACTTAAACATTACAAGATTATTAGTACATATACTACATGAGTTAATCATCATCAAAACTAGAGTGGAAGGCCTTTGGGCCAACAAAGAAGGATGGAGATGGAAAAGGCAAAGAGAAGAATTCAGTATATATCACAAGCAGTGATGAATCTATTGGCCCAAAGGCCTATCACTCTAGTTTTGATGATGATTAACTTATACAGTTATAGTACTAATGATCTTGTGTTTATTAAGTTTCAAATATTCAATTAAGATATTAGTTGGTGTTTAGCTTCTTCAAGCTAACACGTGTCGATTTAAGAGCTCAAGCATAAAGAACATATCAAGAACTCAAGGAGGAGTCTAGTTCGATCAAGTTTGAAACAAGTCTGGAGAAGATCTTCAAAAAGACTTGAGTCTAGAGTTTTTAAGTTTAGAATATTTGTAAAATATAGATTAATTTGATTGCACAAGCTTATATACTTACACACACAAAATTTGATGCTGTTTTTCAAGAACAATTTTTTATGTTGGTTTTCAAGAACAGTAATTTTCGGTTTAAGCCATTTTGGTTTTTCAAGAAGATTGAGTTTAAACAATATCAATTTATAAAAGTTTCTATACTTTGTGTTTTAAAATCATATCTTATGTTTTTATGATTGGTAACTAAAAGAAATAAGTTTTATAGTTTGGAATATGTGTTGGATTCAATCCACACATATTAAACCTTTATTTGTTCAAAGAAACTTATTTTGATGAACTTAAGTTTTGTTATTATAAAAAGTAGAGTTTATTGATATATTTTGTCAAAATAAGTTCATATCATTTTATATGTGTATTGGAATCTATCCATACATATTGTGCTTCAAATGAGTTTGGAAAAACTTTTTTTTTGTATTTATGCAAGTTTTGAAAGAATTAGATTTCCATTTAAAGTTTAGCTTTTAGAAAATATGATTTTGTTTCAATTTGAATTTCTATATCTCAAAAACAAGTTCATATATTTGTAATATATGTTGATTCTTGATCACACATATTTGTGCTCTAGTATTTTTACATGAACTTATTTTTGTGAAATTTATTGAGATTTATTGACATTTAAATTAGATTTAAAAAGATGTCTAAAAGTTTAAAATATTGTTTTTGGGCTATTGCTGGTTGACCACACGGACGACCGACCGCAGTGTAAATTTGCTCTGCCGTTGACCGCACAGTCGACTGACATACACAGACATGCACGAGCCAAGAGAGTTAGAGTTCGATCGAGCGACTGGTCAACCACAGCGGAGATCGGCCGACCGATCGGCTAACCGATTATATCCGCAGAGCTCTCAGATTTTCTCGATCAACCACTCAGTCGACTGTCAGATAGCGGCTCTCTGGAGTTGGGCTTGGTCGACCACCCGGTCGATCAGAAAACCCCAACTGTCACATTTATGACCGATGACGGTTGTTCGCCCGGTTGACCGTAAGGCCTATCTGGGCTGTGGGTTTGTGTCTAACGGCTAGTTTTGATTTTGGCCTATATATATATAATATATATGTGTGTGTGTGTGAGAGAGAGTTTTTGACCGGATTTCACAAGATTTTTGATGACCATTTTCTAGTTCTTTCCTGCCTATATTCAAGACAATTTTTCAACAAGTTTTTGAGGTTCAAATCCATGTCTTTAAGAGTGTTTATTTCAAGTGTTTTAAAGTTTTTGAAAATCAAAAAAAATAAGGATTTGAGAAATACAAGTTTTGTTCTTCAAGTTTATAAATCTTTTAAGATGTTTTCCTAATTGTTTCTAAGAAACTTTATTTTCAAAATCTATGTTTTCTCACAAGTTTGAGCTTTCATCTCAAAATCTATCCTTTAAGATCTTGTATTGTGAGATTTCTTATTTGTGATGTTTATGATCACTAATTATTGTAACTTCTCTTTACTTTATGCATTTGGCTTTGTGCCCTCTTCTTGTGTTGAGGAGTATTGGCTTTGTGCCCTCTCTTTTGTGTAGATTGATTTGCTTTGTACATTGACTTTGTGCCTCCTCTTGTGTAGAGGATTGGAGTTTATTTTTTTTATGGAGTTCCTAAGTGGAGATAGTGAAAATCCTTCTAGTGAAAGCGGGAACGTAGAGCTTGGTGCTCGAACTTCGAAACATATTCTTGCGTTTGCGTTTGGCTATCTTTTTCAACTTTGGTCTTGTTATATCTTGAATTGATTTTATTGCTTATACATATATGCTGATATTGTACTTACACTTGTTTTAATCGAGGAGAGCTATTAAAACACCTTAACTCTTAATTTAGAGAAATCTTGAGGAAAAGTTTTAGAGCCCTTCACCGAAAATTCGGTTTCACTCTTTGAAAATTATTTATGTTAGTGTAAAAGTTTTAAATTTTATATTTGATTAGCACTTCACTAATTCACCCTCTTGGATGAATTTTCAATTAGTCTCAGAGCTAGTACTCCTCATATTCAGTTTAACCACCGAGGAGTGATCTTTATTTGCTAATCACTATATTTGTTTTACGCACATCATGGATTATCTTGATCCACTATGTTTGATGTTTATAACATCGACATTTGAAAAAATAAAATGAGTGCTTATCTTAAAGTCATTGGATTACATGTTTATCTTGTCACAACAAAAAGATTTTATATTGATAATGACAATATTTTGAGGCTAATATACAAACCATGGTTGCACTTAAGAAAATTCTTAATAATGATTATATCTCTCAAAATGCTAATTATGATTTCACTTTTGCAGTGTGAAACACATTGATCTCTCTTGAAGAAGAAAGTCCACATGATATGGAGAGAGATTTTCAATTGAAGATGATTTCGATTAAGAATGCTTCATGGTCCAAGGGAATGACTCTCTTGAGATAAACTCAGAATCTGATCTTGATAATTGTGCAAGTGTTTCAAATAATGATGCTAACATGTTAAATGATGAGTTTGTCCTGTTTTGTGAGGATTTACTTGAAAATATAAATTGCTGAAAAATAAGAGGTTAAAATTAAAGATAGAAAATGAATTTTTATCTTCTAATCTTGATTGTGTTTAGATGAAAAAGAAGAAATTTTAAAGAAAAATGATTCTTTATCTTCAAAACTTGTTCTTGTTTTCAAAGAGAAAGATTTGATTTCAAAAGAAAAGGATTCTTTGAAAATCCAACTTAATTTTGTTTCAAATGAAATGAGTTTTTGAAAAAATTATTTTTATTTCAAATGAAAAGGACACTTTAAAAATACTTTGGATCAAAAAGAAAAGATTTTTTCCAAAGAAAAAGTTTTTATTTCACATGCTCATATTTTTCTTCTTCAATGTTAAAAATGAGATTTGTGTTTTGAAGAAAAACATTGATTGTTTAGGCTCATCCTTAAGCCAATGTGTTTTAATCACAATCGATTGGAATCATTGTTTCAAAAGAAATAAGTTTCACATATGCATGCACACCCTCTACGGTACACACATGCATACCATGCTCACACGCATGCCATCATGTATGCTAGAGTGTACACTTGTACACATTGTAACTGTAAATGTCATCTTACAAAATTTTATTTTGATAAATTAAATGTCAAATTTGTAAGTAAGAATGTTTGGGTTCGTAGCAATACTAACCCCCAAGGACCCAAAAAGATATACGTACCAAAATACACACTGATTATTTTAATGTAGATGTGGGCTCTCACAAGACGTGAAAGGATGGTGGTGCCTTGATGATAGATGTAATGGGACTTGATGGACAAATTTATTGATGCATCACTATCAGGGAGTTAAGGTGGGAGGACTATATTGTTTTGGAAAAATAGAGATTAGTTTTATCTATGTTGGCAACTATCTTTATCCTCCATTTTATATTTATATATATTTTTAAATGATGATCTTTAGCATATCATGCTTTACATGTTTTATTTATTATACATGCTAATTTTGAGAAAACTATGTGATATACATATATAATCTTTGAGATACACTTGATCTTCATGCTATACATGTCCTATTTTATTTGAGTATTCAATTTTTATTTAATTATACTTGTTGTCCTAATTTTGATGATTCTTACAATTATACATGTAATTCTTTAAAATGAATTTATTTTGATAGAGATTTTTAATAAACTTCTATAGATATACACTTGATTTTTTTATAAGATTATTTTTATTGGTTTTGCTTCATGTTTTTATAAATCTTGTTTAAACTATGTAATTTACATGTTATCTCCTTGAGACACTTGATGTGTATGTTATATGTTCTATTGTATAATTAATATTTGGATATAAATGTATGTTTTAGTTTTGATAAAGTTTACATGCATCTTGAAGTTTATCTTTTATCTTCATATGCTTATTGAATATCTTGTTGGTGGATATGTTTTGGATTATTTTAGATTATTTTCTCCACTAATCTTGATATCTTTTGGTGAGAAAGAATTTATATAAGTTTTGATTTGTATAAAATTGTTTTACTTTCATGAAAATGCTATTTACATAAATCTTATGCACTCACCTTATGTTTACTCATGTAATTACTAATGGACTTTGTTTCTTGTATTTCGTTTATGAGTATGTTAATGCTATATAAATTTTGAGTGTCAATTCTTATTTAATTATTATATTTCATAAGTTGTATATGATTTGTTTCATGTTTGAAGAATTTTAAACTAGTTTTCAAAAATATTTGTTTTAATTCTTCACATGTAGTGTTTTAATCTATACTCAACTATTTTTAAATTATTTATTGAAAATATCTACCCTTAGTAGGGGTTGCTTGGTGATCATAACTTGTATATATTTCAATGATTATTTCTTTGACATGCGCATGTAGGTAGATGATTTCAATGAGTTATACACTTGGTTCTCAGATGTTTGATTTTTTTTAAACTCATTCTTATTTATCAATATATGTATGCGCTATATTGTGAATGGTATTACAATTGGCATCATACATATATATGATTGATTGTGCATATTTAATAATGTTCATACATATTTTTATAGCATAATTTATTTAATGCTAGGTTTACGTTCATTTCAAATTGGTAACATAAATTGATATTAATTGCAATTGATAAAATTCAATTGGTGTCTTTTTTTATTGCTTATGCATTTGTTCTTTGTTTGTTTCAAAAAGGAAGAGAAATTTCTTGATTTAAATTTAAATTGGTATCTTATTCTCAATCTTTTTGAGAAATTTTTTTTTAAGCAAATGTTTATATTTTCAATTAGTATCGATTATTACAATTGGTATTTATATTTCAAGTTGTTTTGCTAATTGATATCCATGTTTAGCTATTTAATTGCAATTGATATTTTTTTTATCATGTTATATTTTCAATTAGCATTCTTTGCATGATTTTCAATTGATTTTCATTGGTATTCATGTATTCAAAATGATATATCTATATTTATTTTAAATTAATTTATAAAAATTTTCAATTGATTTGTATTGCTTATATGCAAGGGAAGTTAATTTGACGTCGCTTATATGTAGTTTTATGATGAGTGTATTGTATGAAGAAGAGATTGACCTCTTTTCTCTATATCATATACATATGTAAGAGATTTTTAACATCTCTATTTGTACATTGTAAATTATGCTTATGTGAGTTAAAGTTTAGTCATTCCTTCTTCATGTAATGCATGTATGCAGGGAGAGTTAACTTGACATCTCTACATTTCATAGTTTACATCGCATATAAATATATCATGTTTTATTTACCAATTTGTTGATGAATCGATAAAAAAAGAGAGAAATTTAGAAATTATATATGCATGTGATTATATGTTTTTGTTGCGCGCCGAACAACAACCACGTAGAGGAAACCCTAGATCCCAAATGCAACGGAACAATACCACCAACAGCAAATAATAAAACAATCAATGAGAAGAATACAAAACCAATTTTAACGAGGTTCGGCCAATTTCGCCTACGTCCTCGGGGCAAGGAAGAGAGAGTTTTTCTATTGATTGGAGAATCAATACAATGTTTTCAGCATTACAATAAAGAGAGCTCTGCCTCTCATGTATATATCCCCAAAGAAAATCCTAGGAATCAGTTTCCAAATAGAACTGATTTCCAAATCAGCAGTTTCCCAAAACAGCCCATCTCGACTGTCGGTCGACCGGTCGGTCGACCGACCCCAACCAACGGTCGACCGCACCGGTCGACCGTGCCTAACCGAGAGTTAGGCACTTTCAGTCGATCGATCGGGCGGTCGACCGCTCTTCTTCTGCGGTCGACCGGTGCACGTTTATGCACGACGGTCGACCGGACCGGTCGACCGTTCTGCTGCTTCTGCCGACGGTCGACCGGACCGGTCGACCGTTTGCCTGCTGTTGCTACTGATTCCCTCTGCTGCTGTGTTGATTTCTTTGGTCGTCGACTTCCTCGACTTCCTCTCTCTTCCTACAATTCTCCACCTCGGTGAAGATTTCTCCAAATCTGAGCCGAATTAACATACAAACCATCGACTCGAAAGTGGCTGCACTAATGTGGTTGCCTACGTACTATGCCCAAGGGATCAAGCCATCCGTAATTCATCCAAAGAGCTTCAACAAGCTCATGCTACATGAAGGACGTAGAGCAAAGCCTTACAATGTGCAAACTTGACTCTTGACACCACCTTGATAAGCATGTCAGTGGGATTCTCCGATATGTGAATCTTCAGCAGCTCAATAACACCCTCATCAAGAATCTCCTGAACAAAATGGAACCTAACATCGATGTGCTTCGTCCGTGCATGATATACCTAGTTCTTGGCTAGATAAATAGCACTCATACTGTCACAGTTGATCTTCAGAAGATCCTGATCCACCCCCAAGTCATCAAGCAAGCCTTGAAGCCAAATTGCCTCTTTCATAGCCTCCGTCATGGCCATATACTCGGCCTCTGTAGTAGACAATGCGACGGTAGACTGTAGAATAGAGCGCCAACTCACCGGTGCTTGTGAGAATGTAAAGACATACCGTTGTAGACCGGCGCTTGTCAAGATCACCAGCATAGTCGGAATCAACATATCCGATACAATCCTGCTTCCCTGTGGAGTCCTTCTTAAATATCAGACCAACATTAATGGTACCTTTAATGTACTGAAGAATCCACTTCACTGCCTCCCAATGACCCTGTCCCGGATCATGCATATATCTACTGACCATAGAGACAGCTTGTGACAGATCTGGTCTCGTACACACCATAGCATACATAAGACTACCGACTGCGCTAGCATATGGGATGTGAGTCATGTACTCACGTTCTTCAACGTTCTTTAGAGACATCATAGCAGATAGCTTGAAATGAGGAGCCAGTGGTGTACTTACAGACTTCACATCCTTGTCGATGTTGAACCTCTGAAGTACCTTTTGCAAATACCCCTTCTGTGTCAAGCTCACCCTGCCAACCCTTCGGTCTCGTGTGATTTCCATGCCTAGCACCTTCCTTGCTTCACCAAGATCCTTCATCTCAAACTCAGAAGATAGATCCCTCTTCAGTGCATCAATCGCAGATCTAGACCTTGAAGCAATAAGCATATCATCTACATACAGAAGCAGATAGATATACTCTCCTGTCGGTAGCTTGTTGTAGTACACACATGGGTCATAGTGGCTACGTGTGTACCTCTTTCCTCTGAAGAAGCTGTCAAACCGCTTGTACCACTGTCTAGGAGACTGCTTTAGTCCATACAGCGACTTCTTCAGCTTACATACCATCTCTTCTTTACCTGCAGTCTTAAGCCCTGTTGGCTGAGACATGTAGATCTCTTCATCCAGATCTCCATGGAGAAAGGCGGTCTTTACATCGAGTTGATCAAGGTCCAACTCGTACTGTGCCACTAAAGCCAATAAGATACGAATTGACGAATGCTTTACAACTGGAGAAAATACCTCATTGTAGTCAATTCCTTCCCTTTGAGCATAGCCTTTTGCTACCAATCTGGCCTTGTAGCGCACCATATCTTCTTGACGAGATCCTTGCTTCTTTACATACACCCACTTACAGCCTATCGCCTTCTTCCCTTTGGGTAACCTAGTGAGTTCCCAAGTGTCGTTCTTGCAGAGAGACTTCATCTCTTCTTCCATGGCTTCTTTCCACATCTTCGACTCTGAACTGATTTTAGCTTCTCTGAAGGTAGACGGGATAGCCTCCTCAACGACCGGAAGTGCATACGTCACGACCATATCTGTAGTGAGCCAACCTGGTTTCCTTGTGTTTCTTCTGGTCTTCCAACTGCAGTAGAGTCAGGAACATCACCCATGACCTGTTCTTGACCCTCTTCACCATCAGCATCTACCTCAACTGCTTGATCATTACCTTGTGTCACCCTAGGTATGATCCTCACCGATGCTGAACTCTCTAAAGATAGTGGATTAGCATCATTCTCCACCTGCTGCGATACATCTTTGGTCTTATTAGTCTCCACCTGCTGAGAGACCTTAGGCTTCATCATAGAAGCCTCATCAAATGTGACATCCCTGCTGAGAAGAAATTTCCTGTCCATTGGATCCCAGATCTTGAACCCTTTGATTCCCTTCTTGAAATCGACGAACACGCCCTTCTTTACTCTTGGGTCTAACTTATCATCCTTGACATGATAATAGGCTGGACAACCAAACACCCTTATCAAATCATAGTCAGCAGCTGTTTTTCCCGACCAAACCTCGAGAGGAGTTTTCCCCCCTATCGCAGACGAAGGCAACCTGTTCACAAGGTAGAATGCATATGCCAAAGCCTCAGCTCAGAAGTTCTTCGATAAACCGGCATTGGACAACATACACCGGACCTTCTCTAGCAAAGTCCTGTTCATCCTTTCCGCTACCCGTTCTGTTGCAGTGTCTCTCTCACTGTGAAGTATCTCTCTATGCCCTCATCAAGACATAGCTGAAGGAAAGGGTCAGACTTGTATTCTCCTCCATTATCTGAACGGAGGACCTTGATTTTTCTCCCCGTACTTCTCTCCAAGTTCTTCTTCCACTTCACAAACAATTCTAGGACTTCCGCTTTGTGTCTCATGGTATATACTCAACAACGCCTAGAATAATCATCAATAAATGGCATAAAGTAATGGTTACCTCCAATTGATGCAGTCTTGGTAGGTCCCCAAACGTCAGTGTGAACATAGTCCAGAATCCCCTCGGTGCAATGTGTTGCTGTGTCGAACTTCACCTTGGTCTTCTTCCCTATGATACAGTGTTCACAGAATTTCATCTTGCAAGTTCCGGCACCCTTCAATACGCCTTATCTTGCAAGAGTTTGCAACGACTTTTCTCCTGCATGTCCCAGCCTCATATGCCACAGCCTGGTTGAGTCTTTGTTTGAACTAGTAGAAGCCGCCACTTGTCCTGTAACAGTACTACCATTCAAGTAGTAAAGATTGTTCCTACAAACGGCCTTCAATACCACCATCGAGCCTTTGGTCATCTTAACGACTCCTTCCTTTATTGACACCGCAAGACCCAATGTCTCCAAAGCTCCAACAGAGATTAGGTTTCTCTTCAGTTGAGGTACATACCTCACTTCCTTCAACTCCCTTACCATCCCATCAAACATCTTGATCTGGATTATCCCTACACCCTCCATGATACATGGATGATCATCGCCCATAATGACTGAACATTCCTCCAGCTTCTCAAAGCTAGAAAACCATTCCCTATTCGGGTACACATGGTATGTAGCGCCAGTATCCAGAATCCATTCATTTTCTCCTGAGTAGCCAACTATGGGAGTAGTAACAGAGAATGAGAAAACCGACGAGTCCGAGTATGATCCACCTGTCTGTGAAGTACTGCTCTGAGTACTAGCCACCTTTGTAAGATTTGCCTCAATCTTAGACTCCTTCTTCTTCCCTTGACCTTTGGACAGTCCACTTTTCAGTGCCCTAATTCTCTACAGAAGGCACACAGGTTCTTCTTCAGATCCTTATAACTCGGCCTGGACTTCGATCTCCCTCTATCATCTTTGCCCTTCCTATATGAACCCCTACCTCTTACTGCTAGCGCCTCTGCTGATAAGCTTGCCTGAGAAGGTTGTCTTTCCTTTCTCCTTGTCTCATAATTTCCCAAAGCAGATGACACTTCGTGATAGTCAAGGGTCTATCTACCATTTATGAAGGTTAAGGTAAATGTCTCATACTCTTCTGCAGGGACAGAGTTCAAGAGGATTACCGCTTTGTCTTCTTCATCTATCTTGACATCCACATTGACCAAATCTGTAAGAAGCTTCGTGTAGCGATTTATATGTTCATTCACGGAGCATCCCTTCTTCATCTGAAACCCGTACAGCTTGCTCTTCAGCTGTAGTCTCGACTCAATACTCTTGGTCAGATATTTTCTTTCAAGGATCTCCCACAACTGCCTCGCAGATGTCTCGTGTAACACAAGATATTTGATGTCTTGTGTTAGAAACGATCTGATCAAACCACACGCAGATCGGTTCATCTTCTCCCACTCTTCTTCAGTGATTGTGCTTCGCTTCTTCTCTAGAAGTAGAGTATCCTCGAGGTTAAATGCATTCAGAGCATCCATCACCTCGCACCTCTACATGCCAAAATTATTGGTGCCGTTAAACTTCACCACGTCAATCCTCAGATGAGGATTCATGGTCCTCACTGATGTACTTTCTTCTGCCATCTCTCTAACTGGATCCTCTATGTAATGCAGAAATACCAAACGGAGATAGATAAACTACTTTGATAAAGATTAGATCTTTACCTTCTCACGAAACCCTAGATGAGTTTCTGACCAAATCTTCTCCTCTAATGATTTCTTCAGCACTCCTCGCATTGTTCTGAGATTGACACACGATCCCACGAACAAAATCAACACTGATCTGAGATCGACACACGATCTCCACCAAATCAGCAATCGATGCCCTCCGAATCATCAGACGATCCCACGACGAACCTGGGATGCTCTGATACCACTTGTTGCGCGCCGAACAACAACCACATAGAGGAAACTCTAGATCCCAGATGCAAAGGAACAATACCACTAACAGCAAATAACAAAACAATCAATGAGAAGAACACAAAACCAGTTTTAACGAGGTTCGGCCAATTTCTCCTACGCCTTCGGGGCAAGGAAGAGAGAGTTTTTCTATTGATTGGAGAATCAATACAATGTTTTAGCATTACAATAAAGAGAGCTCTGCCTCTCATATATATATCCCCAAAGAAAACCCTAGGAATCAGTTTCCAAATAGAACTGATTTTCAAATCAGCAGTTTTCCGAAACAGCCCATCTCGACTGTCGGTCGATCGGTCGGTCGACCGACCCCAACCAACGGTCGACCGCGCCGGTCGACCGTTCCTAACCGAGAGTTAGGCACTTTCAGTCAGTCGACCGGGCGGTCGACCGCTCTTCTTCTGCGGTCGACCGGGCCGGTCGACCGCTACGCCCCGTGCACGTTGTGCACGACGGTCGACCGGACCGGTCGACCGTTCTGCTGCTTCTGCCGACGGTCGACCGGACGGTCGACCGTTCGCCTGCTGTTGCTACTGATTCCCTCTGCTACTGTGCTGATTTCTTTGGTCGTCGACTTCCTCTCTCTTCCTACAGTTTTTACGTATATGTATTTTATATTCATATGCATGTGATGATATGTTTTGCATATATATATATATATATATATATATATATATATATATATATATATATATATATATATATATATATATTTTATATTCATGATTTGTTTGGTATCTATAAGCTTACACTAAATATCTATATGTTTTATGCTATGCATGAGTTAAGGGAGAGCTTTTACAAAGTTTATCTTTAATCTATGCATATATAACTTCATGAGTTTTGACATCATCAAAAAGGAGGATACTGTTGGCCTAAAGGCTTATCACTCTAGTTTTAATGATGATTAACTCATGTAATTATATTAATAATGATCTGTTTTTATTAAGTTTCAGATATTCAATCAAGATCTTAGTTAGTGTTTAGCTTCTTCAAGCTAACACGTGTCAGTTCAAGAGCTCAAGTATAAAGATCATATCAAGAACTCAATGAGGAGTTTAGATTTACATGGATCTAGTTTACATTAAGTCTACATGAAGAAGAAGACCTTAAAGAAAACTTGAGTCTAAAATTTGCAAGTTTAAAATATTTGTAAAGTATAGATTAGTTTTGATTGATCAAGCTTATACACTTACAGACACAAATGTTTGATATTAATTTTCAAGAACAAAGTTTGATGTTGGTTTTCAAAAATAATAGTTTTCGGTTTAACCATTTTGGTTTTTCAAGAAGAATGAGTCTAAACAATATCGATTTATAAAAGATTCCATACTTTGTGTTTTAAACTCATATCTTATGCTTATATGGTTTATATCTCAAAAAAATAAGTTTTATATTTTGAAATATATGTTGGATTCTATCCACACATATTAGAACCTTATTTGTTCAAAGAAATTTACTTTGATGAACTTAAGTTTTGTTTTTAACAAAAGTTGACTTTATTGATATATTTTATCAAAAACAAGTTCATATCATTTTATATTTGTATTGAATTTTATCCATACATATTATGCTTCAAATGAGTTTGAAAAAACTTGTTTTTATATTTATGCAAGTTTAGGAAGAGCTAGATTTTCATTTAAAAGTTTAGCTTTTAGAAAATACGATTTTGTTTCAAGTTTGAATTTGTATATCTTAAAAACAAGTTCACATGTTTGTAACATGTGTTGATTCTTGATCACACATATTTGTGCTCTAGTATTTTTACATGAACTTATTTTTGTGAAATTTATTTAGATTTATTAGCATTTAAATTAGATTTAAAAATGTCTAAATGTTTTAAAATATTATTTTTTGGGCTATTATCGGCGAAACGCACGGTCGATCGACCGTGGAGCAAATTTGCTCTGCTGGTTGAACACACGGTCGACCGACATGCACAGACATGTACGAGCCCAAGAGAGTTAAAGTTCGATCAACTGACCGGTCGACTACAGTAGAGATCGGCCAACTGAGTGGTCGACCGATTATGTTTGCAAAGTTCTCGAGTTTTCTCGGTCAATCGCTCAATCAACTGCCAGAGAGCATGGCTCTCTGGAGTTGGGCTTGGTCGACCACCTGGTTGATCAGAAAACCCCAACGGTCATATTTATGACTGTTGGCAGTCGACCAGACTATCTAGGCTGGGTTTGAGCCTAACGGCTAATTTTGATTTTGGCTTATATATTTGGTTTTTGGCCTGATTTTCATAAGATTTTTGACAATCATTTTCTAGTGCTTTCCTGTCTATAATCAAGATAATTTTTAATAAGTTTTTGAGTTTCAAATTATGTTTTAAGAGTATTTATTTCAAGTGTTTCAAAGTTTTGGAAAAAAAGCAAATTTTTGGGAAATACATATTTTGTTCTTCAAGTTTTTATATCTTTTAAAAAGTTTTCCAAATTGTTTTCTAAGGAGCTTTATTTTCAAAAATTTTGTTCTCTCACAAATTTGAGCTTCATCTCAAAATCTATCCTTTAGAATCTTGTATTGTGAAATTTTTTCTTTATAATTTTGTGATCACTAAGTATTGTAACTCCTCTTTGCTTTGTGCATTTGGCTTTGCGCCCTCCTCTTGTATTAAGGAGTATTGGCTTTATGCCCTCCCTCTTGTGTAGAAGTGATTTGCTTTGTATATTGATTTTGTGTCTCCTCTTGTGTAGAAGATTGGAGTTTATTTTCTTTATAAAGTTCCTAAGTGAAAATTGTGAAAATCCTTCTTGGTGAAGGCGTGGACGTAGAGCTTGACGCTTAAACCTCCAAATATATCATTGTGTTTGCGTTAGGCTATCTCTCTCAACTCTACTCTTGTTATATCTCGCATTGCTCTTATTACTTATACATATATGCTTGAAATTGTGCTTACACTTGTTTCAATCCAAGAGAGCTATTGAAGCACCTCAATTCTTCATCTAGAGGAATCTTGAAGAGAAGTTTTAGAGCCCTTCACTGAGAATTCAGCTTCAATCTTTAAAAATCATTTATTTTAATGTAAAGTTTTAAATTCCGCATTCGATTAACACTTCATCTATTCACCCCCCTCTAGGTGAACTTTAAGAATCTGATACCCTAATTCTCTCTTTGGTTTGTTCCAGCAAATCATGAGTTATTGATCCGGTGCCTCCTTTCATGTCACTTCCTGTCATGAAATCTTTCAAAATTATATAAAAAGAGATCTTGAAAAGTGTATTTGAAAGATGATAAACTGTCTAATATCTTTGGGAGGAGCGATATGACAATCAGTCTCTCAAATGTCTTGACGCTAAAATTGAAGGACGTCATGCATACACCAAAACTGAAGAGAAATTTGATCTCCATTGGTCAGCTTTGCGGATGCTAGGATGAAAAATTCGATAGTGATTTATGTGAGATCACGAAAGTTGCCATGATCATGGTAGACGTCAAAAAGAAGGTATCATATACATGACATGGGGCTCTACGGCGTCAACTTTAGTTACATCATTGGATCTGGATGCCAATACTTGGCATCGTCGACTTTTGCATATGAGCGAGAAAGGAATAAAGGCCATGCTCTCCAAAGGCAAACAACCCGGGTTAAAGTCTATCAATTTAGATTTCTATGGAGACTGTATCTACGGGAAGCAGAGCAAATTCAGTTTCTCGAAGGTGGAGAAGGCCCCGATGGCAGAAAGGTTGGAGTTGGTTCATACTAATTTATGGGGTGAGGCTTATGTTCCTTCTGTTGGTGACTTATGTTGGCCCAAAGGCATATCACCCTAGTTTTGATGATGATCAACTCATGAAGTTATGTTTACTAATGATCTTGTGTTTAATTAGTGACAGATTCATTATCAAGATCTTAGTAGGTACATAGCTCAACAAAGGATAAAATGTCAAGATTTGGAGCTAGCACGGTGTGATCCAAGGAGCTTTTGGATCAAGCTTGGACCAAGTCAAGAAGATGAGAAGCCTTCAAGTGAAGATTTCAAGAAGATGAAGACTTGTGTCTAGGTATAAGATTTTATTTTTGTTTTAGTTAAAAATGTAAAGGATAGATAGTTGGTGGATTGCTCAAGTATACCATGCACACACACTCTTGATAGTTTTATTTTACAAAAGATTTTCTAGTTTAGAAAATACTATTTTGGTTTTTGGTATTTCTCATATACATATCTTTATACCAAAACCAAGTTTAGAGCTTTATGACAAAAACATAGATATTTCATTATGATTGTGTAGTGGATCATATCCATACACACTATGCCTTAAAAGTATATCTTGTTTTTGTATTTGATGAAGATTTGGAAAAACATGTTTGGAAAAATATTGTTTTGGAAAAACAGTTTTTATCATGAGCCAAATATTTCCAAGTTACAAAAATAGTCCAATCTTTTATAACATGCCTTGATTTTGTGCAAGCATGTTTGTATATCAAAGTATATTGGTTAAACTATTTTTGTAGATTTTTATGTATTTTATGGGATTTTATTTGAGCCAAAAAGACTAACTTTTTAATCCCAGAAAACTGTTTCAGGCTTAGGATAAGTCGACTTACAACCTTTATAGTCGACTAATCCTGGAGTCGGCCGACCGGACCGGTCGACCGACGTGCACAAACGTGCACGCCTTTGTGTACTGGAGGACGGCCGACCGTGCCGGTCGACCGCTCCAGAGAGCAGAGCTCTCTGGAAAGTTCGGCCGACCGTACGGGTCGACCGACAGAGAGTTCGACTCTTAGCTCCAGTGGGTCGGTCGACCCCGCGGTCGACCGTGGCTCCAAAGGTCGGATTTCTGACCGTTGGCGGTCGACCGCACGGGTCGACCGGCAGCTCTGACAGACCCCAACAGCTATATTTTTCTGGCCTATAAATTTGGGGGTTTGGTCATTGTTTTGAGCCAAGATTTTGTAGACTCTTAGAGCCAGTTTTTCCCATTCATTCCAGAGGTTTTTCTCCACAAAATTAGAGCCAATACTTCCAATTAAAAGGAGAGTTTATCAAGTGTGTAAAAGAGATTTCTTGAGTTTTTCACCAAAGATTCTTTCCTTGTTTTCTCACACAAACACTTGAGCATCCATTGATCTATTCATCCTATAGGAGTGTTGTAGTGAGAGTTTTCATTGGTGATCAAAGTGTTTAGATCACCAAAGATCTTTTCTTTGTACTTTGAAGAGATGGGCAAGTGTGCTCGTGGTGGTTTAGAGTTCTTGTGTGAACTCGGTTGTTTCGAGGTGCGGCCTCGGCGAGCTAGTGAGCTTGCGTGTGTACGGGACTAGGGAGTCCGAGGGCTTGTAGGTGTTGCGGCACCGAGGAGAGATCCATTGGGATCTTGCATAGTGAAAATCCTTCGTGTGTCGAAGGCGGGGATGTAGAGCAAGTGTGCTCGAACCTCGAAACATACCCTTGTATTTGCGATTGCTCACTCTCTCTCTCTTTGTCTCATTTATATCATGCATGCTTTATTGTCTATCTTTATATGCTTGATATATTCATTGTGCTCATATTGTATACTTGCTTGGGTTTGTTGACTAACACTTGTATTTAATCAAGAGAGCCAACGCGGCACCTCAACCCATTCAAGGGAATCTAGAGGAGTTTGTCCAGAGCCCTTCACGGGAAATTCGGCAACACTCTTATGTTATACATAGTGTTTAGTGTAAAAGTTTTAATTAGGTCATAATTGTTTTTAGCTTCCGCATTATTTGCATAATTTTGCATTAAGTGACCATTAGATTAGCCTTCACCTATTCACCCCCCCTCCAGGTGAACCTTCAATTGGTATCAGAGCTTGGTACTCTGATTTGGTCTAACAACCTAGAGTTAAAGATCCTCATTTTTAGGCTAATCACAATATTTTTGTACACACACCATGGACTTCATGTCACCACACATGTTTGACATTGTTAACATCCATATATGGAAGGTGAAGATGTCCTTGTTGATTAAGAAAGAATACGTATGCGCCGTATTAGAGAATTGTCATCCCCGGCAACGGCGCCAAAAATTGATTAGACTGGAAAGGGGCGTACTTATTATATGTATAGAATGTGATTGATGTACCTTTCTTGTCTCCGCTATAGCCTAGGGCTATACCGAGTCGGATCTCAGGGAGAGCTAGTGTAGAAACGTTACGATACACGTGAGAAGATAAAACGAGAACTCTTCTTTGTTTACAAGAATAAAGAATCAAAAGAAAAACAAATAAAAGAATTAGTGGCTATGTTCATGGTGGAAATCGGGAGAAATCAAGATTGAGATGGATTTGAACTAACAACTAAAAAGAAAGTAAAATCAAGAAAACTTTGAATGCAAGAAATCCATGACTAGCTAACCTTAACTACCTTGCTAAACTAACTAAACTCCGTGATAGTGATGCGTGCCTCATGTTGATTCATCGCATGTATTTGTCTTGCTTGTGATCTAATTACTTTCCCACTAAGATGATGGGGATTCATTCTTGGACTTGTCTTGTAGCCTCCATAGATGGTCATCGGCCTACAAGATAGACTTTCACTAATGGAATCACAAGAGATACACTCAAGGGATGCAAATGAAGAACATACAACTTTCACTAATGGAAGTAGTGAAGTTGTACATCAATTAGCATATTGGTGCTCCATCTCCATGTTCCATCAAGGCACTAGTTCAAAGACTAGGCTCTACATGAGGCACACATGAATCATATGGAGAATTACAACAAGATTCTTGCCAAGAAATGAAACAAAACCCATCGGAGAAGAGAAGATCATACAAATTGCAAGATGAAGTAAAGCAATCACCCATGAGTTAGGAGTTAGCAAGAGTAGTGGTTAGCTAGTACATGGAACAAGAAATTAGCTACTAGACATTACAAAAGCAAAGCAAAGCATGATTGAATTGCTAGAAATTAACAAAGCAAGTAACAAAGCAAAATAAAGCAAGTGAAGAAGACAAACTAGAATCAAGCTCAAGTAGATATGTAGAGAATGGATCAATCCTTGTATAGCTCCAAGTTGTCACTCCTTGTTGATACAAGCTCTCTCTCTCATACAAATCTCTCTTGCAATGAAATCTAGGGAGGAGAAGATCCTAGAGAGAACTAAAAATCCTAAACAAAACCTAACAAAATTACAATCTATTCACTAATCTCTCTCTCTTCTCTGATCTGTCCCAGCTCGCAGGTGATGATGCAGTATTATAGCAGATTGGAGAAGCTTCGAGAGCCAAGGTTGTTGCCACGAAATTCGGATCTCAACGGCCACTGTACGGCCGCGCCCAAGTCGCGCCCCGCGGCAAGATCCTGGCCGTTGAGCCAGATCTTTCTGTTGAAGGTTGTTGAGAGTTAGTTTGGCCACGTGGTATATCTAGAATCTTCGTTTGTTGGGCGGATCTTTCTGGATCTGGATTTGAATTTGGCTTTATCTTTAATCTTGATTAATCACTTAATTATTGCTAATTAAGGTGATTAATTGGCTATCTCTCCTTTAAGTGTGTACCTGCAAATATGTAGAGAAGAAGAGTAAAAATCACATATTTATTTGTAATATGCATGGGGATTATGATGTAAAATATACAATATTAGATACCAATCACACCCCCCACACTTATTCTTTTGCTCGTCCCGAGCAAAACAAAGAAAAAGAAAATCTATACTACCAGTTTATTACACCACTTTCGCAGGTGACGCGATTGCACTGAGCGTGTGCAACAAGCCGTTAAACCTCTAAGTTACCCTAGAGGAGGAGTGTTGTCTCCTGAGGGTTTTCAGCGGATTACACCCACAAAATCCATATAAAGAAAGAAGACAAATGTTAGTATTTTGAAAACGCATTTTGAATAAGAGACATGTTTACGAACTATTTTTGCAAAAATATAAGTGATCCTAGGTCATAAGTCCACCTATAATCAATCTTCCTTAAACTTAGTATCCATGCAAGATCTTGTCTTTAATTAAGGTAAGAGTTCAAAATTGGATTGAATATTTTATCTTTCATAAAACCTAGATAGTATGCACACCGTGTAAGTGAAGATTTCCTGGGATTTCAACTCCAACCATCAAGCCATTTATTTATCTATATATTATTTTTTTTTCTTTTTCTGCTTTTTTTTTTTTTTCTTCCTTAGTTTAGGCTTTCTAGTCTACCCTTGTAGCGAGCCTTTAACCGATGACTCCCAAACCAGACGGTCTTAGGGCACCAGATGAGAAAACATCCCTCGGGTTTAAGGTCTCGAGTAGAAAAGGCCACAAAACTAAAGGGGATTATTTTTTTATCACCGTTAGGCGTGAATGATCATGCTTCTGAGGCACAATTATCCAGCTTAATAAGTGAGATCACCGTTAGGCGTGAGTCATTATGCTTCTTGAGGCACAATTTCCCAGCTTAATAAGTGATGCTTTATTTATATATTTATTTTTTCTTTTTTTTTTTTATTTTATATATATGGCATTTTTGGTCTTTGTTTCCATCCCAAGAAATGTGTAAGTGTGAAGTGCATATTATCTAAGGCAAAAAATTCAAGATAAGAATATCTCACCAATTTTACTTACTTATCCTATAATCTAAAACAAGATCTATTACTTCAACTAGGTTAAGATGTCATAATTAAGGCTTTCTTAATCTCTAAGATACATCTTAATTTTCTTAAAAATAGAGCAAAACTTTGTTTATTATTTCAAAAAGTTTTTATTTTTGTTTCTTTTTTTTTTATTTATATTTTTCTAAAAGAAAAGCAAAATCTAAAAGAAAATGGAAAATCTAGAAAAAAGATAAAATCTAAAAATAGAAAAAAGATAAAATCTAAAAATAAAAGACCTAAAAGAAAAATAAAAGTCCTAGAAAATAAAAATCCTATAAAGAAAAGAAAATCCTATGTTAGTAAACCCTCCCCCACACTTATTTCATGCATTGTCCTCAATGCATTATGGTAAATGTATGCATGAAATAGGTAAGAGGTAGGAAAAATTATTTACAAGGAATATACAAATGTAACTCTCACCTGGGTTTTTGGTCGCTTCCCTCTGGCCCGTTTCCCATCGTTCCAATGTGTTCTCTTTCTTGAACTCCATTGGGAAACGGTCTGAATTGTTCTTACCCTAGGTGATTCCAGTTTCAATTTGTTGTTATTTTCATTCATACTCTTTCCACCACATCGTTCACACACAAAGTCCTTATCACCACTCTCACTCAGAATCTCATCACTTCCAGTGTTTAGAAATTTTAACTCCTCTCCATATAATTCTTCAAAGCTCAAGTCAACATCCGGAAGTGGACAATTAGCTAACTTACCCAGAGTTGACTCATCTAAACACATGATCTCTTCAGCAAACAAGTCTTCAAATGATATATCAATTGGAGGTTCAAATACAGTCTCAGTTGGCTCATTGAAAGTGAAGATATCCAAATCAACTTTCCCCGTTTGAAAGGGTACTCGGATAAGAGAATCACAAGATTGTGACTCATCTTTTGGATCTTCACCTTCCTCCTCACAATTGTTACTAATGAAATTAACCTCAAATGTTTGATCTTTTGTTTTGTGAGGCTGTGTGTGGAAGACATTGTGTTCATGTGTCATGTTACCAAAAGTCAACCTCATTGATCCATTCCGGCAATTAATGATTGCATTTGCAGTAGCCAGGAATGGTCGACCCAGAATGACAGGAATTTGTGCCCTTTGATTTGAATTTGATACTGGTTTTGTTTCAAGGACAACAAAGTCAACTGGATAAAAGAATTCTCCAACTTTGACCAGGACATCTTGAATTACCCCCTTGGGTTTAGTAACGAGCGGTCAGCCAATTGGATGGTCATTTGGGTCGGGAGGAGATCACCTAACCCCAATTGTTGGTATACAGAGAAAGGTAGGAGATTAATGCTGGCCCCCAAATCAAGAAGTGCCCTATTTATTGTAGTCTGTCCTATGATGCATGAAATGGTGGGGCTCCCTGGGTCTTTATACTTAACAGGAATTGGACCAGTGAGCAACTCATTAATGGATGATGCAAGGAAGACTTTTTTAGGGACTTGGGTCTTCCTCTTCTTGGTGCACATTTCCTTCAAAAATTTAGCATATGATGGCACTTGTTGAATGGCATCAAGAAGAGGGACATTGACTTGGACCTTATTGAACATTTCTTTTATTTTCTCCATGTGAGCATTTGACTTGTTATTTAGAAGCCTATTTGGATATGGTACTCTAGGCTTGTATGTATGCTCATCTACCTTTTCTTCACCCTTGGCCTTGGAAGTGGATGGCTCTGAACTAGAGGATGGGTTGTCAAAAGTTGGTGACATTGGGACATGAGGAGTTTGCTTTGGTACTGGATGAGATTGTGGACTAGAAACCTTATTGTCAACTTGTTTACCAGATCTCAGGGTATGAATGGCATGATAGTGACTGGGTCCTGAATTTTCAACTTTGGGATTTAGCAATGGCTGGCTTAAGAATAGTCCTTTTTGATTCTCAGCCAATTGCTTGATCTGGACCTTCATTTCATTCAACTCCTGTTGCTGGTTCTTTGTTAAGGTTTCTATCATTTGTTTCAACTCAGATATTTCGGAATTATTTTGGGGTGGATGTTGAGGATATGGAGATTGGAACTGTGATTGGTAATATGGTGGTGGGTCCTGATATGACTGTGGTGGACTTTGAGATGGATGAATATACAGTGAATTCTGATCGAAACTGGATGGATGAAACTGAGCATTGTACAGATGTGGAAGTGGTGGCATATGATGCTCAGTACCAGACTGACTCCATGGAAAATTTGGATGGTTCTGCCATCCTGAATTGTAAGTATTGGAGTATGGGGGTCTGGTAAATGCTGCATTCATGTTCTCCTGAAATGGGGGCTGATACAATGGACACTCCTCAACAACATGGCTAAGGTCTTGACATTTGGTGCAACCTGGTATAATCAAAGGCAATGGGTTGACCTGGTTGACCACAGAATTCCCTATTGACTCAAGCAACTCTATCCTCTTCATTAATTGTGTGATCTTGGTTTCTGAAGCTAGAGAGGATTCTTTGGATTGTGTACCAGTTCTGGAAGTGGTGGGAGTCGGTTTATCAGGGCATGACTCCCACTGAATGGTTTTCAGCTAGGGTTTCAAAGAGATCCCACCCCTGATGTTCATCTTTCTTCAGAAATTCCCCTTGGCACATGGATTCTAAAAGTGTTTTCGTTTGGTAATCTAATCCATCATAGATAATCTGACATAGCCGCCATTTCTCTATGCCGTGATAGGGACATAGGGCAAGGAGGTCTTTGAAACGCTCAAGATACTTCCAGAAAGGTTCATTTGGGTCCTGCTTGAATTGCATTATGTTTTTCTCATGAGGGCTGTTTTGTGGATAGAATAGAATTTCCTAAGAAAGACCTTAACAAAATCATCCCATGAAGATATGGAACTGACAGGAAGACTATAAAGCCATTTCTTAGCTAAATCCTTAAGTGCAAACGGTATGAACCGTAACCTAACAGCATCCTCAGAAAGTTGGGATATTCTCATCATTTGGCATACCTCTTCAAACTCACGAATAAAGAGGTACGCGTCCTCAGACTCAAGACCATGGAATCGGGGAAGTGTACTAATGAATTGTGGTTTCAGCTCAAAATGATTTCCATTAGGCTCGGGGAGAAGAATGCATGAAGGAATGGAGGTGCGAATCGGATAGAATCGATCTTGAAGTGAGACGTTGTTGGTCATGATGAAGTGGTTGTGGAAGTGTAAGTGTAGAAAGAATTAGGATCACAAAACCACTATTGTATATACAATCACAAACAACGTGCACCGATCACACCAGCGAAAAAAGAAAAATAACAAACAACAAAAGAAAAATCAATCCAAGCTTGTCTAGGTTTCTGGTCCTAGATGACTCCTAAATAGACTGTCCACAGGAGGTTTAGTGTAGACCTTGACTATAAGCAAATCAGCCAGGGAAGGGTAAAGTCGTTGGGAGGTTTTCCGTCGAAGACGTTCCTTAATTAAGTAACCAACAACCTTCGGACTTTCGGCCCTTAACCCCTTTCCTAGACACTGATTTTACAGAAGTCAATTTCCAACACTTTTCCCCCTTAGGAAAATCTCCTAAGCGAGTCCGGATGTCCCTAGGGCCAACGTCTATCAAATTTTATTTACAAGCTTAGGATTGTGAGTACGTGGGGAAAATAATTTTCGGGCTAAGGAAAGGGTAATGACCTCCCCCACCTTATGTTATTTACAGGAATTGCCCTTAGAATTAATTGTGCAAGTGTACGATATAGAAACAAACAAGGTTCACTCCAAGTAAGAAAAATCAAACAAAGAGTGAGTCTTAGTCTATATGCAATGAATCACGTACCTTGTCCCACGCACTCTTCAACAGTAAATTTAAAGTAATTGAAAGACACGTGCCTATAATGCAAGATGTCTAACAATTTTTTAGCAATTATCAACCAATTTCTTACTGTTGAATTAATTAACAGGAATACAGTGAAGTATACAGGAAATGAAGTATATAGGCAGCAGTATCTTGCAGAGCAGAAGCCCCTGCAAAAATTTGGTTAGAAGTGCACTCTGTTGTGCCGCGTTTCCACGGCAAAGCTTGTGGATCCGCGGCACTCCAGAGGGATCCTGGTCTCTGCTTTCTTGAGCAGAGTCCCAGGTCCACTTATATGATTCTGCTGTGAATATTTTCCTGTTTTCTTCTCCTGTACCTGCAACAGAGAAGAATTATAGTTTAGTTTCTCACTTTTAAAAAAATACCGTCGCTCTCCCCGGCAACGGCGCCAAAAATTGATTAAGAAAGAATACGTATGCGCCGTATTAGAGAATTGTCATCCCGGCAACGGCGCCAAAAATTGATTAGACTGGAAAGGGGCGTACTTATTATATGTATAGAATGTGATTGATGTACCCTTTCTTGTCTCCGCTATAGCCTAGGGCTATACCGAGTCGGATCTCAGGGAGAGCTAGTGTAGAAACGTTACGATACACGTGAGAAGATAAAACGAGAACTCTTCTTTGTTTACAAGAATAAAGAATCAAAAGAAAAACAAATAAAAGAATTAGTGGCTATGTTCATGGTGGAAATCGGGAGAAATCAAGATTGAGATGGATTTGAACTAACAACTAAAAAGAAAGTAAAATCAAGAAAACTTTGAATGCAAGAAATCCATGACTAGCTAACCTTAACTACCTTGCTAAACTAACTAAACTCCGTGATAGTGATGCGTGCCTCATGTTGATTCATCGGCATGTATTTGTCTTGCTTGTGATCTAATTACTTTCCCACTAAGATGATGGGGATTCATTCTTGGACTTGTCTTGTAGCCTCCATAGATGGTCATCGGCCTACAAGATAGACTTTCACTAATGGAATCACAAGAGATACACTCAAGGGATGCAAATGAAGAACATACAACTTTCACTAATGGAAGTAGTGAAGTTGTACATCAATTAGCATATTGGTGCTCCATCTCCATGTTCCATCAAGGCACTAGTTCAAAGACTAGGCTCTACATGAGGCACACATGAATCATATGGAGAATTACAACAAGATTCTTGCCAAGAAATGAAACAAAACCCATCGGAGAAGAGAAGATCATACAAATTGCAAGATGAAGTAAAGCAATCACCCATGAGTTAGGAGTTAGCAAGAGTAGTGGTTAGCTAGTACATGGAACAAGAAATTAGCTACTAGACATTACAAAAGCAAAGCAAAGCATGATTGAATTGCTAGAAATTAACAAAGCAAGTAACAAAGCAAAATAAAAGCAAGTGAAGAAGACAAACTAGAATCAAGCTCAAGTAGATATGTAGAGAATGGATCAATCCTTGTATAGCTCCAAGTTGTCACTCCTTGTTGATACAAGCTCTCTCTCTCATACAAATCTCTCTTGCAATGAAATCTAGGGAGGAGAAGATCCTAGAGAGAACTAAAAATCCTAAACAAAACTAACAAAATTACAATCTATTCACTAATCTCTCTTCTTCTCTGATCTGTCCCAGCTCGCAGGTGATGATGCAGTATTTATAGCAGATTGGAGAAGCTTCGAGAGCCAAGGTTGTTGCCACGAAATTCGGATCTCAACGGCCACTGTACGGCCGCCCAAGTCGCGCCCCGCGACAAGATCCTGGCCGTTGAGCCAGATCTTTCTGTTGAAGGTTGTTGAGAGTTAGTTTGGCCACGTGGTATATCTAGAATCTTCGTTTGTTGGGCGAATCTTTCTGGATCTGGATTTGAATTTGGCTTTATCTTTAATCTTGATTAATCACTTAATTATTGCTAATTAAGGTGATTAATTGGCTATCTCTCCTTTAAGTGTGTACCTGCAAATATGTAGAGAAGAAGAGTAAAAATCACATATTATTTGTAATATGCATGGGGATTATGATGTAAAATATACAATATTAGATACCAATCACTTGTACCTCAAAGCCTTAGGTTATCATGTTTATCTTGCCACTACTAATAATGCATATTGTTTAGATGGTAAGAATTTTGAGGTTAATGCAAAAGCCCTTCATGCTTTAAAGTCAACCCTAAATGATGATTATTTATCTAGGGTTTCTAACTTTGATTTGGCTTTTGTTGTTTGGAACACCCTCCTCTCCCTTGGCGAAAATGATCAATACTATGCGGGGAGTGACTCGGATGTTGGAAGCGACATCTCCAACAAGTGCTATATGGTCCAAGGGGATAACCCCCTTGAGGTAACTACCGAATCCGAGGATGAGGATGTAGACATGTCATATGATGAACTATCTACTTTTTGTCATCTATTGCTTGAAAAGTTTGACATGATTAAGAAAGAAAATAAAAATTTGAAAAAGAATATTGCTTGCATGCATAAAGAACATGATTCATTTAGGAATAACATTGCATGCTTAGAAAAAGAAAATAAAGATTTGAAAAATGAAATGTTTTCCTTATGTCTAAATTAAATGATCTTTGTGAAGGGAACACGATTTTGAAAGATAAAATTATTTTGGTGGAAACTCAAAAGGAAATTGTTTTTCAAGAAAAACAACTCTTTGAAAAAGAAAATTTTTGAAAAAGAAAAGGAAAAAGAAAAGTTTTTAAAAAGAAGAAAAATGATCATATATCTCACCATGCTTTACATGCCACCACTAGTGAGATTAATATTTTGAAATAAAATTAATGATTTGAGTTCAACCTTGAACTCTTGTGCATTCAACCACACTAGATTGGAATCCTTGTTTCAAAAGAAACAAGTTCCCCATGTTCATGCACACTCACATCATGCATTTACTTATATTGCATGCCACGATCACAATCACACTCATAAGCATACTAAGGTGTACAAGTGTACACATTGTGGCCGCAAAGGCCATTTAGCAAAATTTTGTTTTGATAAGTTGCATGTTTTAAATTTTGGTAATAAAAATGTTTGGGTTCCTCAACACAATGCTAACCCCCGTGGACCCAAGAAAATATGGGTACCAAAACCCCACCATTTGCTTTTGATGTAGGTGAGGGCTCTCACAAAACGTGAGAGGATCGGTGCCTTGATAGTGGATGCACTTGGACATGATGGACATACTTTTGGGATGCATCACTATCAAGGAGTTTTGGGGGAAAGACCACCATTTTTGGAGCTTTGGAGTTGGTAACAATCTCTAAACTCCCATTTTATTTATTTACATGCTTATTCATTTGATATCATATAGCATGTTCATGTTTTATGTATTTTTGTGCTTCATGTGGTAAAAATATGCTTCGATGTAGTTTTTATCAAAACTTGTATTATACATGTACAAATAGTGAGTTACACGTGATTTATATATATTTGCACTTCATGCTCATTTGTACCCACTATATGCACATGTATAGACTAGTTTTGATGATTCTCATTTATACATGCTTTGCCAATTTTTATGCTTTACTTCATGTATATGTATTTTTAATTCAAATCTAATAAATATACATGTATACTCGTGAGTATCTTGCCTTAATGCAAATACCTTAATAGACTCTTTTATGTTTGGGATATGTATGTGTATTGTTAGGATTGGATAAATCATACATATGCCTAGAAGTGTATTATTTTTTTTGAAAATAATTTTCATGTTTTATAAAATGTTATTCATCTTATTGAGCTTCAATGACCTTTTTCATGATAATGCTACTTACATGACTTTTGAACACTCACACTTTATTTATTTTGTCATGACCTTGATTCATGAACACTTTTATGAGTTTAATCGATCTTGAGTGTAAAACTTTTTGTATTTAGTCTTGATTCATGTAAAATATATGATTTGATGATTTTGAAGGATCTTTAACTAGTTTTTCAAAAATTATCTTTAACTAGTTAATTATTCTTCATTTGGTAGTGATTTTCAATGCTATATTATTTTTCAAATCTATTTTTGAAAACCCCTACCATCAATGGGAGGATGGATGGGCGATTATGCCTTGTATGCTTCATTGAAAATCTTCTATCTTGAGCATATGAAGGGTGGTAGGTTATGAGTTATACACTTGATTTTATTGTTATGTCAATTGGTATCATTGGATTCTTTCAATTGGTATCTAAATTGATAATTTTTGTATATACTCATATTTTGTTTTCTTATATATGTATGTATCAATGTCAATTGGTATACTCATTTCATACATATATATGAGTTTCATGTGCTTAACTTTCAATTAATTCACACTTTTAAAAAAAAAGAGCTCAAAGTTTATGATAAAAAAAAATTTTTTTTGATCATTATGTTTACTATTGGTATCAATATGTTTCAACTTCATATTTGTTAAATGTCAATTGGTATCAATATGTTCTACAAAAATGACTATTTTCAATTTGATATCTTAAATTTGTTTGTTTTACAAGAGCTCTGATACCTTTAAAAATTTTTTTGTTTAGAAAAATTAAAAAAAACATTTTGTTGATTTGTATTTCTTATATGCAAAGAGAGCTTAACATCTCTCTTACATATAGATTCATGTTGAGTATATTATAAATTGAGGAGCTTGACAACTCTTCTTTATATGATATACGTGTGTAGGGGAGCTTCACATCTCCTCTTATGCATTAAATAATATGTGTTATGTCAGTTAGGGCTTGTCATCCCTTCTTCATGTAATGCATATGTGTAGGGAAGCTAACTTAGCGTCTTCCTCTTCATGAATGTATATCGCATATAAATCTTTATTTATTGATTTCTTTACCCCTTCTTGATTCTTTTTGTTTTTGACAAAAAAGGGAGAAAATTTGTTGATTGTGTTTTTACCCCTTTGTTGATGATTGACAAAAAGGGGGAGAAAGATTTTGAGTTTATATGCATACTTGTGTTTAGTTTTCTCATGCATACAAATAAACAATAGATATACATAATAAGATTTTATATTTATGCATATATGTTTTGTTTTGCAAATAGGAGAAAAAGATTTATTTTGTTTTATCTCCATACATTTGCATACATATTTATGAGCTTCATTGTCATATATTATTATTTATGTCTATGCATGAGTTAAGGGGGAGCTTCTTTGAAGTTTTACTTTAATCCATGCATATATAACTTCACGTGTTTTGTCATCATCAAAAAGGGGGAGATTGTTGGCCCAAAAGCCTATCACCCTAGTTTTGATGATGATCAACTCATGAAGTTATGTTTACTAATGATCTTGTGTTTAATTAGTGACAGATTCATTATCAAGATCTTAGTAGGTGCATAGCTCAACAAAGGATAAAATGTCAAGATTTGAGCTAGCACGGTGTGATCCAAGGAGCTTTTGATCAAGCTTGGACCAAGTCAAGAAGATGAGAAGCCTTCAAGTGAAGACTTCAAGAAGATGAAGACTTGTGTCTAGGTATAAGATTTTGTTTTTGTTTTAATTAAAAATGTAAAGGATAGATAGTTGGTGGATTGCTCAAGTATACCATGCACACACACTCTTGATAGTTTTGTTTTACAAAAGATTTTCTAGTTTAGAAAATACTATTTTGGTTTTTGGTATTTCTTATATACATATCTTTATACCAAAACCAAGTTTAGAGCTTTATGACAAAAACATAGATATTTCATTATGATTGTGTAGTGGATCATATCCATACACACTATGCCTTAAAAGTATATCTTGTTTTTGTATTTGATGAAGATTTGGAAAACATGTTTTGGAAAAATATTGTTTTGGAAAAACAGTTTTTATCATGAGCCAAATATTTTCAAGTTACAAAAATAGTCCAATCTTTTATAACATGCCTTGATTTTGTGCAAGCATGTTTGTATATTAAAGTATATTAGTTAAACTATTTTTGTAGATTTTTATGTATTTTATGAGATTTTATTTGAGCCAAAAAGACTAACTTTTTAATCACAGAAAACTGTTTCAGGCTTAGGATAAGTCGACTTACAACCTTTATAGTCGACTAATCTTGGAGTCGGCCGACCGGACCGGTCGATCGACGTGCACAAACGTGCACGCCATTGTGTACTGGAGGACGGCCGACCGTGCCGGTCGACCGCTCCAGAGAGCAGAGCTCTCCGGAAAGTTCGGCCGACCGTACGGGTCGACCGACAGAGAGTTCGACTCTCAGCTCCAGTGGGTCGGTCGACCCCGCGGTCGACCGTGGCTCCAAAGGTCGGATTTCTGACCGTTGGCGGTCGACCGCACGGGTCGACCGTCAGCTCTGACAGACCCCAACGGCTATATTTTTCTGGCCTATAATTTGGGGGTTTGGTCATTGTTTTGAGCCAAGATTTTGGAGACTCTTAGAGCCAGTTTTTCCCATTCATTCCAGAGGTTTTTCTCCACAAAATTAGAGCCAATACTTCCAATTAAAAGGAGATTTATCAAGAGTGTAAAAGAGATTTTCTTGAGTTTTTCACCAAAGATTCTTTCCTTGTTTTCTCACACAAACACTTGAGCATCCATTGATCTATTCATCCTATAGGAGTGTTGTAGTGAGAGTTTTCATTGGTGATCAAAGTGTTTAGATCACCAAAGATCTTTTCTTTGTACTTTGAGGAGACGGGCAAGTGTGCTCGTGGTGGTTTAGAGTTCTTGTGTGAACTCGGTTGTTTCGAGGTGCGGCCTCGGCGAGCTAGTGAGCTTGCGTGTGTACGGGACTAGGGAGTCCGAGGGCTTGTAGGTGTTGCGGCACCGAGGAGAGATCCATTGGGATCTTGCATAGTGGAAATCCTTCGTGTGTCGAAGGCGGGGATGTAGAGCAAGTGTGCTCGAACCTCGAAACATACCCTTGTGTTTGCGATTGCTCACTCTCTCTCTCTCTCTCTCTTTGTCTCATTTATGTCTTGCATGCTTTATTGTCTATCTTTATATGCTTGATATATTCATTGTGCTCATATTGTATACTTGCTTGGGTTTGTTGACTAATAGTTGTATTTAACCAAGAGAGCCAACGCGGCACCTCAACCCATTTAAGGGGAATCTAGAGGAGTTTGTCCAGAGCCCTTCACGGGGAATTCGGCAACACTCTTGTGTTATACATAGTGTTTAGTGTAAAAATTTTAATTAGGTCATAATTGTTTTTAGCTTCCGCATTATTTGCATAATTTGACATTAAGTGACCATTAGATTAGCCTTCACCTATTCACCCCCCCCCTCTAGTGAACCTTCAACTTATTATATTTGTGACATTTATTGATGATGCAAGTAGAAAGGTCTGGATTTACTTTTTGAAGCAGACGTATTTGATGTGTTCAAGAAGTGACTAGCCCAAGTGAAAATGAGATAAGTCTGAAGCTTAAGTGCTTCACACAATGGAGATTAATACTGTGATAGCAGATTCAAGGAGTTCTGCGCTAATCAGGAATCAAAAAAGTGAAGATGGTTTCAGAAAATCCAAATAAGAATGGAGTGGCTGAGCGTATGATCAAGACCAATGTGGAGCATGTCAGCAGCATGCGAATACACGCAAGATTGCCCAAGCAGTTTTAGGCAGATGCAGTCAACACGGTGATGTATCTGATCAACAGAGCATATTCGATGACTTTGAATTGTGGGATTCAGGAGGAAGTATGGACTGGAAAAGAGGTAAACCTAAGCCATCTGCGTACATTTGGTTGTATCTCTTATATTCATCTTGAACTAGATCAGCAAGTTGGATCCAAAGTCCAAGAGGTACATTTTCATTAAGTACGGAACAAGAGAATACGAGTACGACTATCAGTTTTGGGATTCAGAGAACCGAAAGATCCTTAGGCATAAGGATATGGTATTCAATAAGAGGATGATGAACAAGAACTTGCTGACACAGAGAGTACTCCAGAGCAGCGGAGCAGTGCTACGAATTCAGAGTTTGTTGAACTTGATGATGTTCCTGTTGAGAAGATTTAGATCATTCTGAAAGGGAATAAAAAATCTCGAGTAGAGCCTCTGATCTCCTAAACTGAGGTGAGGCAATCGACCAGGCCGACCAAAGCTCTGAAGACATACTCTCCTTCTTTACACTATTTGTTGTTGACTGACAATAGTGAACCAGAGTGTTATGAGAAAGCCTTACAGGTGGAAGTCAAGGACAAATGGGAATTTCCTATGAATGATGAGATGGAATCTCTCATGGAGAACCAAACATGGCATTTGGTTGAGTTGTTCGAAGATAAGAAAACCCTGCATAACAAATGGGTTTATTGGTTGATGGAGGAGAATGATGGTACCAAGAGGTACAAGGTGAGATTCGTTGTGAAGGGATTTCAATAGCGGGAAGGTATTGATTTTAGTGATTTTCTCTCCCTTTGTGAATTTAACCACTATTAGATCTGTTTTGTGCATTGTGGTAGCAAAAATTTTACATCTAGAGCAACTAGATGTTAAAACTGTGTTTCTCTATAGAGATTGTAGGAGGATATCTATATGGTGCAGCCACAGAGATATATCATGTTGGATAAGGAGCATTTAGTTTACAAGCTCAAGAAAAGTCTCTACGACTTGAAACAAGCTCTTAGGTAGTGATATTTGAAGTTCGACAGATTTATGGCTATAGTAGATACACGAGTCTACAAGCTGACCATTGTTACTATTTCAAGTATCTTGAGAATTCCTACATCATAATACTTTTTATGTAGAAGACATGTTTGTTGCTGATTCAAGCATGAAGGAGATTGTGAATCTCAAAGCTCAGTTGGTAAGAGAATTCTCAACAAAGACTTGGATCCCGTGAAGAAGATACTTGGAATAAAGATTACCAGAGAGAGGAAGAAGACTACTGAAGTTATCACAAGCAGAGTATACTGAGAAGATACTGAGGAGGTTTAACATGGTGGATGCTAAATCTGTAAACATCCTAGTAAGAGGCCACTTTAAGCTCTCGAAGGCACAAGAACCGAAGACTGAAGATGAGAAAGCTCTCATATCAAAGGTGTCATATGCATGGAAGCTTAAAGTATGCTTATAGTCTATACGAGGAAAGACATTGCTTAAGCGGTGGGATTTGTCAGCAGATACATGAGCAATCCCAGGTAGGTGCAGTGGAGAGCAGTTACATGATCTTGAGATATCTGAAAGAAAGTTCAGATATGACTTTGTGCTATGAAGGCACATATTTTCATTTGCACGGATATGTTGATTCGGACTTTGGGGTGATGTAGATAGTCAGAGAAGTACCGCTGGTTATGTCTTCATGCTGGCCAGTGGAGCAGTAAGCTGAGTATCCAGGCTACAGAAGATAGTTGTCTTTTTTATAACAGAGGCTGAATATGTTGCAGCGACATACGCTTGTAAAGCGTTAATATGGATGAAGGATTTTATGATAGAGCTTGGTAAGAAGCAGGTGAACCCTTCACTGTACAGTAATAGTCAAAGTACTATAAATCTTGCAAATAATCCAGTCTTTCAGGACAGCACCAAGCATATTAATGTGCGATTCATTCATATACTTTTGAAGGATGATGTGTTATTACTGGAAAAGATACAGACAAGTCAGAATCTTGGAGATATGTTGACCAAGGTGGTCACAATGAATAAGCTGAAAACCTGTTCAGCTTTTGTAGGTCTTTAAGGTTGAGGATCTGGAATTGAATCGCATCAAATTCACTATGAGTTGAGAGTTGGTGGAGTAGGAGAGAGAGATGGAGTGTTGATGTTGTGTCAATAATCAGTCTCGAGATTGTTAAGTCCTGAAGCCTAATTATTGTCTTTACAATTTGTCATCCTACGCAGAGTCATTACGCGAATCGACCTGCACGGTAAAATCATCGTGGGGTTGGAAAAGAGGCGGGAAGCTCCTCCCGGGAGCTCAGGGCTGAACCGTGAAACAAAATTACTTTGATAAGTTCCTGTTGCAGATCCCGAATCAAGGGTGAATCACTCCTGATAAAGAGGTTGAGCGAGTTCAGAGTTTCAGGTTGAGGGAAAGGTGTAAGTCTCACTTCGGAGTAGCAGCTTGGTATCACTACGGAGGATCACTCGGAAGCATCTAAGTAGAGAAGCACTCTGAAATGACAGTGTAGAGTAGCATATCAGAGAAGTATAGCAGAGAAGCGGACCAGTCTGAAACTTTTGTAGCCCGTGAACCTGGGGAACACGTCAAGGATTATTTGGTGATCTCATAACTTGTAAATCTAGTTTTCTTTATAAAAAGAGATGCGTCATCATTAGGGTTATATGTATGTATGTCATTGTAAATACAGAGCAGGTGTGAGGTTCCCTCTTCTTCTCTTGTAATCTCCCTGATAGTATAGCTGATTTCCGTGCGGCTCAGTGATTTTTCTCGATTTGAGTTTTCACATAAAATTCTGGTGCTTTTGATTGTGTATCTAATATATGTTCTTTCTTCTTCTCAATTCACTTCTCAAGAACAGTACCGAGGTGACATATCAGAAATCAATTTTTGAAATCAATTTGTAAGAGATTGATTTTTAAAACTAATTTTTTTTGAAGATTTTTTTTTTTAAAAAGACCCTAAAATAAATCATCTGCCAGCGCAGATATACCCGTGACATGGTACAACGAGCATTCCTGATGTGATGAACGTTAGAGAGCCTGTGGATTGAAACCTAGGGAAAAGAATAAAAGGAAAATAATGAAACGATCAAAGGACAAGCGGGGCCCACATTTCCCGCAATTTTTTCACTCTGGACTTTGAAAATGAGATGGAAAAAAAAAAGTAATATCTCATATGTCACCCATTTCTTCTTCTTTTCTACTGGGCCTCACATTTTCATTTACGCTCACCAAACAAATTATTCTTTGGAAACTTGAAAACCTGCCATCGTAGGCCCCACAAAGATTTCCAAATTTTCTGTCCCATTCAAACAAACAGTCTCGAGTGACACAGAGACTATTAAGGTTCTATGAGGCCTACAAAGTCCTCAATTTTTTGTGCGTAATATTAATCAGACAACTTCGACTATCTTCTTCTTCTAATCGAGTCCATCCACTTATTGATGATCTAGTCACCATTAGTTTTAGTATCACTATCAAGCTTCATATTGCACAACGTGTTGTACATAAGACATAAGAGTTTCAAAAATCATGAGGAAAAAAAGACAAAGAACAGATTAGAAGAAACATCTTATGCGAAAAGAACTTTAACTAATCATTGTCACCACGCTCTTCTTCGTATAGTTTACTCATCTTTTGGAATTCATTAGAAAATGCATTAGTACTGTCCTAAAACTTTAGTATTTTCTGTGAATTTATGAAGTGCATAAATATTTTTTTTAGCATAAGCGGTGAACACATTAGGTCCCCGTGTTTCATTAATAAGATTTTAATGAAAACAATTCTGAATGCATAACATAAAGGGAGAGAAATTCCTCTCAATCCTGAAAGTTTAGCTACACACAGGTGCAAGAGGAAAAAAATACATAAATATTGTTTTTCAACTCCTACATAAATAGACTTAGATTCTATAGAGAGGATTTGAATCCGAATTCTTCCCACTCAAATACAACCCGACAACATTCAAATACAAGATTCACTGCATTGAAGTTGATCTATATTATTTCAAATATTTAAAAATCAAAAATCACGTCTTTTGAATACCTTTTACTTATACATCAAGTGGGCACAAAACGGACGGCTGAAATAGTGAGTGAGTTAGTTTAACGGTGTAGAATATTTGAAACCTAATAAAAATTGGTATGTGAGGGTTTTTAAATGTTTAGTTCTTGATCAAATGGTCAGATCGAGAATTTGTATGTCTAAAGACATAGATTTAAGCAATATATTATTTTCGGCCGTCTCTTTTGTGCCCACTTGATGAATAAGCAAAAAGTATTCAATGACATGATTTTTTGTTTTAAGAGACTTCAAATAATATAGATCGACTTCAACGGAGTGGATTTTGCATTTGAATGTCCGGGAATTGAATTTCAATGAGAAGGATTCGTGCTTAAATCCATTGAAAGGAGCCAAGTCAATATATATATATATATATATATATATATATATATATATATATATATATATATATATATATATGAGAAAAATGTATATCAGCCTGCAGCTGAGAGAACTCTCTCAGCTTGCGGTGACGTGGCTCAATTTTGTCACCCCAGTAAATTGCGGCCCGCTTATAGGAAGAAGTTAAATTACTAAATACCCCTTATGAAAAGCTACTCTTTCGGTAACTTTCGTTATTGTTTATTATTATTTCCCCACAAGACAATTTTTTGACCGCTTGTTGTCAGATTTAGAAAAATAAAAATTTAGACCAATGATTATTTAAAATTATAAGAGAATAAAAACAAATAATTTTTAAAACACTGCCACCAAGGTCGCAGTCATCTACAATACAAATGTAAAAAACTACGACCCGAGACGACACAGCGACCCAGGTCGCAGTCATCTACAATACAAATGTAAAAACTGCGACCCGTTTCGATACTGCGACCAAGATCGCAGTCATCTACAATACAAATGTAAAAAACTGTGACCCGTTTCGACACTGCGACCAAGGTCACAGTCATCTACAATACAAATGTAAAAAACTGCGACCTGTTTCGACACTGCGACCAAGGTCGCAGTCATCTACAGTGTACACTGCAAACATAACAAACTGCGACTAGGAAAATTAAAAAACAGATGACGTTAAATACACTGCGACCATGGTCGTATGACACTACAACGAATATTGAAACAACTGCGACCCGGACGACATAGCGACCATGGTCGCAGTCATCTACAATACAAATGTAAAAAAACTGCGACCCGGGACGACACAGCGACCAAGGTCGCAGTCATCTACAATACAAATGTAAAAAACTGCGACCCGGTTCGACACTGCGACCAGGTCTGTAAATTTATAATTTTTAAACAAAATTTTTTAAACAAAATGATCGGGTGAAATTTTAGAGCTGAAATTTTTTTGAAAGGCAACCTTTTTACATAAGGTAAAAAGATGTGACAGAGGGTATTTTCGGAAGATACAATGTTGACATGACTGACATTAAATTAGGCGGGATTTTTTATCTTTTTGTCCGCCAAAATTTATGACAGGTATGTGGCTATGATGTTGCCACGTCCTACCGGCTGAGAAACTCTCTCAGCCTGCCGGCTGAGGTACAGTAACTCCTATATATATATATATATATGTATATTATATATATATATGTATATATATATATATATGTATATATATATATATGTATGTATATATATGTATGTATAACTTGTGTAGATCCGGAAGGATTCAGGCTTTGAGGCTGAATCCCACTCAAATACCAACATCTAACATTCAAATAAAACATTCACTCCGTTGAAGTTGATCTATATATTTAAAGTAACAAAAAGTAAAAAATTAAGTTTTTTGAATTTTTTTCCATCCATCAAGCGGCATAAAATGGACGGTCAAAAATAGTTGAGTTAGCTAGATCTATGTTTTTAGACATACAAATTCTCGATCCGGCCATTTGATCATGATCTAAACATTTAAAAACTCCTACAAACCAATTTTTTTAAGGTTTCAAATGTTCAACTTTGTTAGGCTAACCAACTCACTATTTAGGCCGTCTGTTTTTTTCCTACTTGATGCATGGGTAAAAGTATTTAAAATTCTTTATTTTTAGTTTATAGATACTTGAAATAATATAAATCAACTTCAACGGAATGATCTTATATTCAGATAATGTATGGTTGTATTTGAGTGAAAAGGATTTGGGACCGAATCCTTCCAGAACTACACAAGTCTCTTTCTCTCCCCCCCAACCCCACCCCCCCCCCCCCCCCCCACCCCCACCCCCACCTGTCTAATACATCTAACGCTTAGTATCAAAATTTCCAAATTTCTAGTGCACAAGAAACCTAATCCAATTCATGCACGTTCTTTAAAAAAATAATATTGGGCCGTTAATAATTGTGTCGGTAGTGAGCCCAAGGTCCACGAGGATGGAATACAATACAAGTCTACTACGCACCATCGAGACAGACAACACGGGGTTGACATTGGCCCACCGCTTAAATGGGTTGCTGTCCTCATCTCTCAGACTGAAGTCAACCTTTCCACATTGGTTGGTAGATTTGGGCCCCCCAGGCCCAGCAGAGGCTATGATCTGTCTAGGCCGACAAGGGTAGTGGCGGGTAGTGGCCCACTTATCCTCACCGTGTACGCTTCCTGGCATACTTGTTTCTCATTGCATTATTATTAACTATGAAAATTTATTACTTCATTTATTTGGATGGAGCCCTTCAATTATTCATTGTTTGCTTTTCAAAAGATTAGTGATAGCTGATTCTTGCCACATAAATAGATTGTGGGAGAGAGAAGAATAAAATAGCAAATTGACAGTTATCTTCTTACATGGAACTATCTATTCAGCTATCGACTGGACCAGTCCTGTAGTCAATTTGATTTGCGAAAACAGACTCCAGAATGCAGAAACAAGGCTGCCTTCATCCGATCACGATCTCAAGTAGTGCGCTAATAGAAAGTTCATACAAAAACATTCAAATCTTACTCCACTAGTGTGAGAAAAGAAGAAACGGGGAAGCCAAAGTGGAACACTAAAGGGAAGCAAAAAAGTAAAGAAGGGCAGGGTTACAAGTGCATGGCAATAACCTATAGTTAGGCCTCATGATCACGTTTTGCACCAAAAACCCACGTCTTGTGTGCCCATTTTCACCCATGGCCAAATAAAAGCAAGATTTTGTGAGAAAAGCTACAACTTTAATATTGAAGATGCTTGCCCTCCACCTCCCACTTACATCATCAACAAACAAAAAGTTGCAAAGATAAAAGAGGAGAGAAAAAGGCTTAAGAGTTTCTTTTGGGCATTTCTATGTCGTGGCTCATGAGTTGAATTATTGAAGAGTACCACACTCATCAAAGACCCAAGCTCAATTGGGCAAGCCAGCTTGCACGCTAAAAAGAAAGAATGCGATGACTGTCCCTTTACGCTCAATTTGCTCACATGAAGGACGATCTCTTCTTCCTTGGTGCGCGGTAGGATTGTATCTGTTGGGAATCCAATCAACAGAGAAGAGGGACTCTAGAGAATAGTCACCAATCACACGAATAAGTAAACAAAGAAAAAAGAGAGAGAGAACACAAGATTTAATGAGGTTCGACAATTTGTTTACATCCTCGGGGTAAGGGGAGAGAGTTCCTATTGAATCAATCAATTATATGTTATAAATAATGGGGGACAATACCCCTCTTTATATAACCAAAGAAACCACGAAGTAAAGAAAACTAAAAACACCTAATTCGAATCAGAAATGAATTCAGAATCAGATTTGGAAGCTGGCCGCCGTAACCACATTGGTCGACTAGGAAATTGCCTAGTTGACTAATAACTCCTATTAGTCAATTTGGAATCTGGCCTAGTATACTAATTTGTAGTGAAACAGATTTTTTAATTACTCTTTATTTGTATTATTAGTCGACTAGGTCATTGCCTTAGTCGACTAGGCTGCGTTCCTCCTGTACAATTCCATCATTGATACGACTGATACGCTTTCGTTTTTGACACCATTGATTGCATCGATCTTTGACTAACTTTCAACAGAGTTTAAAAAATTCTATCAATAAAATTTTACCCTATCTCCCCACAATTTTCCACCTCGGTAAAGATCTCTCAAAGCTGGGCCAAACATAACATAGCACCATGTCGACTCAAATTTGCTGCACCAATGAAATTGCCTATATACCCATGCCCAACGGGATCAAGCCATATATAATTCATCCAAACGAGCTCCACTGAGCTCACACAACTGGAAAGAAATGGACTAATTCTTTGCAACATGCAAAATTCACTCTCGAAACAACCTTGGCAAGCATATCAGCAGGATTCTCCTTCGTGTGAATTTTCTATAATTCGATGTCACCTTCATCAAGAATCTCCGAATAAAGTGGAACCTGACATCAATGTACTTCGTCCTTACATGATATATCTGATTTTTTGCCAAACAGATAGCACTCATGCTATATTAATTAATCTTCAACAGATCCTGATCAATTTCTAAGTCGTAAAGCAACCCTTGAAACCAAACTGCCTTCTTATAGTCTCTGTCATGGTCATATACTCGACCTTCTTAGCAGATAATACGACAATAAGCTGTAGAGTAGAGTGCCAGCTGACCAGTGCTTGGGACAATGTAAGCACATATCCCGTTGTGGACTGGTGTTTGTAGAGGTCTCTTGCGTAATCGAATCAACATATCTGATACACTTTTGCTTACCAGTAACATTCTTCTTGAATACCAAATCAATGTCTATGGTACCTTTAATGTACCGTAAAATCTACTTTACTGCCTCCCAATGACCCCTCTCGGGATCGTGCATATATCTGCTAACTATTGAGACAGCTTGTGACAAGTCGGGCCTTGTACACACTATTGCATACATTTAAACTACCAACTGCGCTAGTATAGGGCACTTGAGTCATATAACCACTCTCTTCAATAGTAATAAGATACATAGTAGCTTTTAACTTGAAAAAGGAGCTAATTGTGTATTTACAGACTTTGTATTATCGTTAATGTTGAACTTCTGAAGTACCTTCTTCAAATACCCCTTCTGTGTCAAGCTAATCTTGCCACTCTTCGAGTCTCGATCAATCTCCATACCTAGCACCTTTTTTACTTCACTCAGACCTTTCATCTCGAATTTGGAAGACAAGTCTTTCTTCAATTTATCAATAGTAGATTTGCTTTTAGAAACAATGAGCGTATCATCCACATATAAGAGTAGATTGATGTACTCTCCTCTAGGTAACTTATTGTAATACACACATGGGTCATAATGGTTTTATGTGTACCTCTTCTCTCTTATGAAACAATTGAAATGCTTGTACCACTGTCTTGGAGATTGCTTTAATCAATACAATGATTTCTTTAGTTTGCATACCATATTCTCCTTTCATACAGTTTTGAACCCCATCGGCTGAAACGTGTAGATCTCCTCTTCGAGATCGCCATGGAGAAAGGTAGTCTTCACATTGAGTTGATCAAGTTCCAACTCATACTATGCTACTGGTGCCAACAAAATCAGAATAGACGAGTGTTTTACAACATGTGAGAATACCTCATTGTAATCAATGCTTTCTCGTTGAGTATAGCATTTAACTACCAATCTGGTTTTGTAGCATACAATATCACCATCTAAAGATCCTTATTTCTTTGCAAATATTCACTTACAACTGATCGCCTTTTTTTCCTTAGGCAACTCTGACAGTTTTCAAGTGTTGTTCTTGTGTAGAGAACTCATCTCTTTCATCATTGCATCCTTCCACATCTTGACTTCGAACTGATTTCAGCTTCCCTGTAAGTAGACGGGATTGCTTCCTTAACGACTGAGAGAGTATATGCCATGATCATATTAATAGCGAGCCAGTTGGGCTTACATGGATTTTTCGAGTTCTTCCAACTGCAATCGATTCTTGGACATTACCCATAACCTGTCCTTGATCCTCATCGTTATCAGCAGACTACCTGATCATCTTCCTGTGTCACCGAAGGTATGACCTGAAATGATACTAATCTTTCTAGAGACGGTAAAGTAGCATCACTCTCCACCTGCTGCAATATCCTGTTGGTCGTCTGACTCTCCACCTGCTGAGAGTTTGTAGGCTTCACCATTAAAGCCTCATCAAACGTGATATTTCTGCTCAAGACAAATTTTCTGTCCTTTAGATCCTAAATTTTGTAGTATTTTTCTCTTTTCTTGTATCCTACGAACACACCTTTCCTCGCCTTTGGGTCCAATTTGTCTTTCTTGATATGATAATAGGCCGGACACCCAAATACACATAGCGAATCATAATCCTGAGCAATTTTTCCTGACCAAATCTCTAGAGGAGATTTATTTCCTATTGCAGATGAAGGTTGTCTGTTAACGAGATGGAAAGCACACGCCAATGCCTCGGCCCAGAAAGATTTCGATATACTGTAGTTAGATAACATGCAACGGACCTTCTTTAGCAAGATTTTTTTCATCCTTTCAGCCACCCCATTTTGTTGCGGTATTTTTCTTACTGTGAAGTGTCTTTCTATGCCCTCATCGCGACATAGCTGTATTACAGGATCGCCTGTATGCTCTTCTCTGTTATCTTAACGGAGTACCTTGATCTTCCTTCCTGTATTCTTCTCCATGTTCTTTTTTCACTCCACAAGCAACCCCAGAACTTTTCCTTTGTGCTTCATGGTATATACCCAACATCGCCTAGAGTAATCATCTATAAAAGATATAAAATAATAGTTACCTTCGATAGATGCCATCTAGATAGGTCTCCAGACATCTGTGTGAATATAATCCAGATCCCCTCGGTGCAATGAGTTGCGGTGCCAAACTCACCTTAGTTTTTTTTTTCGATGACGCAATGTTCATAAAATTTCAATTTGCAGGTACTGGAACCTTTCAATAAACCTTAATTTGCAAGAGCTTGCAAAGACTTTTTTTCTTGTATGTCTGAGCCTCATATGCCAGAGTTAGATGCAATCATTATCTGAATTTGTAGAAGTTGTCACTCCTTGAAACTGTACTACCCTTCAAGTAGTAAAGATTATTGCGTCGGACACCCTTCAAAACAACCATCGAGCCTTCAATCATCTTGAGAACTCCGTATCTAAAAGATACTTCAAGATCCAATGCATCCAAGGCACCAACAGAGATCAGATTCCTTTTCAGTTGAGATACATACCTCACATCCTTCAATTCTGACACCATCCCATCAAACATCTTTACCAAGTCAGTACCTATCCCTTCCATATGACATGGACGATCATCACCTATGACCACGAAACATCCATCTAGTTCTCAAAACTAGAAAACCAATCCCTGTTGGGACATATATGATAGGTAGCTCCTGTATCGATCATCCACTCAGAATCACCTAAGTAACCTATGGTAGAAGTAGTGACTAAGAATGAAAATATAGATGAGTCTAAGTCTGATCCATCTACCTGTGAAGTACAACCCGATTGGGTATTGATCACATGTGTAAGAATTGCTTCGGCCTTTGACTCCTTTTCCTTATTCTTATCCTTGATCCTTGAACAATCAACCATTTAGTACGCTAACTCTTTGCAGAAGTCACATTGGTTCTTTTCAGATCTCTGAACCTTTGTCTGGACTTTGATCTCCCGAAGCGTCCTTGCCCTTTTGATTGAAACTCCTGCCTCTTACCACTAACGCCTCTGCTGATTGTACTACTGGAAGAAAATTGCTTATCCTTCATCCTCACTTCATAATTTATAAGAGCAGCTGACATATTATTATAGTTAAGTGATTGTTTCTCATTAATTAAGGTGAAGACGAAGGTCTCATACTCTTCATCAGGAAGAGAAATCAAAAGACTTAATGCCTTATCCTCTTTTTGATATCCACATCTACATTAACTAAATCTGTAAGAAATTTGTGTAGTTATTCATATGTTCAGTAATAGAGAGTCCTTTCTTCAACTAGAAGCCATAAATCCTCCTCTTTAGAAGCAGTCAAGAATCGATACTCTTCATCGCATATTTCTTCTCGATAATCTCCTACATCTTCATTGCAGATGTCTCATATAGCAGATGATACTTAATTTCTTGTGTCAAACAAGACCTTATAAGACAATACATCGTCCTATTCATCTTGTCCCAATCTTTTTTAAAAGTCTCCTCCGACTTTTCTTTCAATCGTAGAGTGTCTTGATACCGTTAATGCATCCATCACCTCACACCTCCACATCCTAAAATTGTTTGTGCCATCAAACTTTACCACATTGATTTTCATCGGATGTGGCTTCAAAGATTTCACCATGGATTGACTTTCTTCGGCCATCTTCTCAATAGATTCCTCAACACAATACGAAAATGATTAGTGAAAACAAATCTAAATAAAAAAGATCAGATCTTTACCTTTGAACAAAATTATAGACAGTCTCCAAGTTGATTTGCTCCACCTGAATGAAAAACTCCACATCGAACACGAAAAGCTCTAATATCATTTTTTGGGAATCCAATCAACAGAGAAGAGGGACTTCAGAGAATAGTCACCAATCACACGAACAAGTAAACAAAGAAAAGAAAGAGAGAACACAAGATTTAACGAGGTTTGATAATTTGCCTACATCATTGGGGCAAGGGAGAGAGTTCTTATTGAATCAATCAATTACATATTATAAATAATAGGGACAATACCCTTCTTTATATAGCCAAAGAAATCACGAAGAAAAGGAAACCAAAATACTTAATTCGGATCAGAAATGAATTTGGAATCAGATTTGAAAACTGGTCGCTGCTGCCGCATTAGTCGACTAGAAAATAACCTATTCGACTAATAACTCCTATTAGTCAACTAGAAATTTGGCCTAGTCGACTATCCTATAGTGAAATAGAATTTTCAACTCTCTATTTGTATCATTTATCAACTAGATCATTACCCTAGTCGACTAGGCTGGGTTCCTCCTGTGCAATTCCATCATTGATACGACTGATACGCTCTCTTTTTTGATACCGTTGATTGCATCAATCTTTTGCTAATCTTCAACAGAGTTAACAAAATTCTATCAATAAGATTTTATTCTATCAACAAGTTTTTAGCCTCTCTCCCTACAGTATCATCGTTCAATAGTATGATAATTGTCCAATACTGCTTCTTTTGCATTTAATTTCATAAACCTCGTTTATCTGTTAATGAAAATAGATAATTGAGATCCTATCTCTCTGTGAATCACTCAACTTTGCTTCTACCAAGAGATCACAATGTTTGTTCAAGAAGCATTTCGGGCCAATGTGCTTGGCAAATTTAGAGCTCAATTTGGTCAAATCAAATTGACTCATGCTTGCATGATAGGTTTTTTAGCGAAGACGTTGCAAGGTTTGTTAGCGTTTTAGGTGCCACATATTCATTAGAGAAGAAATCAAGTTAAAATGGAGGAGTTACAAACTTTAGAGATCAAAAATGGACATGCACAAACATGCACGAGGGATTGTGCACAAGAAAAGTAGACTTATGGTTCAATCAAGTGACTTATGGACATGATTAGTCGACTTATGCTTTGCAGTATAGTCTACGAGATTGCGACAGAGAGGTATAGATCTCAGTTAGTCGACTTATTCTTCTTATTAGTCAACTAATGTGCAGGTTAGTCGTCTTACTGGTCAGAGTAGTCGACTAATCAGCGGTTCTAATAGTTTTCTTTTTGGTTTTGATTCCAATTCGAATTGAATTCGAGTTCCAGTTCAAATTGAATTTGAGTTTTCTTTCTCTCAGAGGCGGTGTTGTTCATACTGATAGAATTTGTATTGAACTAAGATGATCCTACAACTCTATATAAGCTCATTGGGAGTGGCCTTTGAAGGCAAGTCAAAGAGAAATCAAGTTTCCACCATTTAGAGTTGTGAGAGAGAGATTCTTGTCACTCTTGTTATTTTCTTTTCTGTTTTTTTACTAAAATTTCTGCCCTCCTCCCTGTGGATGTGGGCACATCTTGTCGAACCACGTCAAATTTGGTGTTCTTATGTTTGTGATGATTAGTCTTATTGCTTACTAGCGGTAGATCGCTTCCACGCTTCCGTTGTCAAGCCATCTCAGTGTTCTCTCTTGTTGTGTCAGTATCAGGGTGATGACTAGAAAGACGACCGTAACAACCAAGTTCAAGGTGGAGAAATTTGACGCAATGTCCAACTGCTTGTTGTGGAAGATGCGAGTAACGACGTTACTCTTGAAGGAGGGCACACACAAGGCCCTGCTTGGTGCTGAGAAGAAGCCATCAAAGATAGAGAATGATGAGTGAAACAACATCGACTTTTGTGCCAAAGCGATGATCATACTATGCCTATCAGATGAGGACCTCTATAACGTCATGAATGATGAGACAACTGCTAGATTTTGGCATATGCAAGAGCCTTTACATGATGAAGAATTTGTCGAGCAGGCTCTTCATGAAAAAGTAGTTATATAACTTTTGGATGAAGGAACGTACGCCTATTGTATAACATCTAAATGCTTTCAGTAGGATTTTGAGCAACTTGTTGGCTCTGGAGGTAAATTTAGAAGAAGAAGATAAAACTCTTATATTACTCTCTTCTCTTCCACATGACCACTTGGAGACCATCATCACGTATGTTAAGAAAACCTTAGAGTTGAAAGATGTCAGACAGATGCTTCAAAATAATAACTTGATGAAGAAGACAGATTCCATAGAGGAGGCTTCAGGACTGGCTGTCAAGGCCAGAGGGAGAGATTAAAGAGTAAGGGACACAAAAAAGATCCAGATGTTTCTAGCAGTAATACTTGCTACTATTCCAGGAAACTAAAGCACGTCAATAAAAATTGTATGAAATACAAAGAGATGCTGAAAAAGAAATGTGGTAAGGATTCTGGTGCAATTAGTACCAGTGAAAAGTCAGAATAAGCCAGTGTTGTTGAAGAAGCAGATGAGAATCCATATGAAGCTTAATCAAGAAAGAAAAAGTACTCAGATGCTTAATTACTCGATTCAGGGTGCCCAAAAGGGAGTGGTTCAGTATATACAATCTTTACGATGGAGGGTTTATCCTTATGGGTAACGATGTCATTGTGTGCAAGACAGTTGGCATTGGCAACATCCATATGAGGATGTTTGATGGACAGTCCGAACCGTCAATAAAGTGCAACACGTTTTGGATATAAGAAATACTCTTCTTTCGTTGGGAGTTTTAGAAGCTCAAGAGTGCAAGTTCTCAAGTGCAGATAGAGATATTAAAGTTACCAAGGCTCCTTGACAATTCTCAAAGGAGAACGAATTGCGAACTTGTACAATATAATCAGGAGCGTTATTGTTGGTGACGCTTCAGCAGCAAAGAACGACACTATAAGACTTTGGCACATATATCTTGGGCACATAAGCAAGTGAGGTCTTCAAGCCCTATATAACAAAGGTGCTCTACCAGGTATCAAATATTACAAACTTGATCTTTGTTAATATTGCATCATGGGTAGGCAACGTAGAGTAGTTTTCTCTACATCACAACATAAGACAAAGGGCTTGCTGGATTTCATATATACGGATGTGTGGGGACCTTCGCTAGCAACATCCATTGAAAGTGCAAGGTACTATGTCACGTTCATAGATGATTTCTCCAGAAGAGTTTGGGTATACTTCTTGAAGTAGAAATCAGAAGTATTTCAGAAGTTCAAGGAGCGAAAAACTATGGTGGAGAATCAGAAGAGGCAAAAGGTGAAGTTCTTGAGGTCCGATAATAGAGGAGAGTATACCTCTGCAGAGTTCAAAACTTAGTTGGCAGGTTAAGACATTGAACACCAGGTAAGTGTTTCCGGACAATCAGAAAAGAATAGAGTAGCAAAGCGTATGAATCAGACACTTACAGAGCATGGCTGTAGTATCAGGTTATAGGTTAACATGTCAGTAGGGTCTTAGGCAGAGAGGTAAGTTATGCATGCTATCTGGTAAACATGTCACCATCTATAGCCATTACTTTTCATATCCCAGAGGAGATATGGAGAGGAAAGTTTATAGATTATTTAACCTTATAAATTTTTGATTGCCCGACATATAGCTCAATTGGTAGTCAGAAAAGGAACAAACTGGAGTTCAATTTTAAGAAATATATTTTCATCGGGTTCACTAAAGGAGCTAAGGGTTTCATACTTTGAGATCCCGAGACAATGAGCACTTTTATCAGCAGAGATGTGATCTTTGACGAAGAATCAATATTGCAAGAAAAGTCAGAGATGGAAGATAAGGCCCAAGGTAAAGCTCTAGGCAGTTTAACAAATTCTCATGTAAAGAGGGTTAAGTTCCTAGGTGGCCCTAATGGCCTGATGGTTCAAATGAGGAATCCTCAAATTCAAATGAAAATGAGTAGGAGGCTACTAAGAAGTAACCTCGACCATTGAGGCGGTCAGTCAGATTTTCGGTGCCCCAACAAGATATGGCTGGAAAGGTAATCATGTCTCATTCGCATTAGTAACAAAAATAGGAGATCCTGACGTCACAGGGAGGTGATCGAGGCAAATGACCACGATAAATAGATTACAACCATGGAGCAAGAAATGGACTCTTTGCATAAAAATCAAACATGAGAGTTAGTTGATCTTCCAAAGAACTCCAAGGCAATAGGTTGCAGATGTGTGTTTCATAAGAAGGACAATGAGCAACATACGATAAGGTTAGTTGCCAAGATATATACTTAGAAGGAGGGTATTGACTACAATGAGATCTTATCTTCTATAGCCAAGCATATGTCAATTTCGAATATTATTGGTAATAGTAGCTCAGTTTGATCTAGAGTTGGAGCAGTTGGATATTAAAACAATGATTCTGCATGGTGAGCTGGAGGAGAGGATATATATAAAGCAACCTGAAGGGTATATTCAGGAAGGACAAAAAATAAGAAGGGTCTTCTCAAGAAGTCCCTATATAAACTTAAGCAGTCTTCCAAGCCGTGATACAAATGGTTCGACTCTTTCATGATCAAGGCCAGATACACCCGATGTGAGTATGACAGTTGTGTCTATTTTAAGCAGAATGTTGATCCAATATATTTGCTATTGTATGTGGATGATATGCTGATTGCTGTGAGAAATAAGACATAATTCAGAAGCTTAAAACTCAACTAAAAGGGGAATTCGACATGAAAGATTTGGGAGAAGTAAAAAAGATCTTAGGTATGAAAATCACTCGAGATAGAGGTTCATGCAAATTTTGTCTATCCCAGAAGAACTACATTCTCAAGGTGTGAAAAAATTCAACATGACAGAAATAAGACCAGTACTACTCCTTTGGCAGGTCAATTCAAGTTATCTTCTAAGCATTGTCCACAATTACCGGAAGAGGAGAAAGAGATGCATCGAGTATCATATGCTAGTGCGGTGGGATCACTGTATGTTATACTCTGCACTAAACCTGACTTCGCATATACAGTTAGTATAGTAAGTCGGTTGATGTCGAATCCAAGCAAGCAACATTGGAAAGCATTGAAGTGGGTGCTACGATATCTACGAGGGACTACGAGATAAGACTTGGCGTTTCAGAGATTAAAAATGGGAAAACTTAGAGTATTACAAGGCTATGTTGATGCAGATTATGCAGGAGATTTTGATCAGTGAAGATCTATGACAGGCTATGTATTCACGGTAGCTGAGCGCGTCATCAGTTGGAAAGCAGAATTACAAGACACAGTGGCTCTTTCAATGACAGAAGCAAAATATATGACTGCAGTTTAGGCATCTAAGAAAGGCTTGTGGTTGAGAGGATTGGTCAAAACTTTTGACATTATGTAGGATCAGTTTGGGTCCACTACGACAATCAAAGTGCTATTCATCTTTTTAAGGATCACATGTATCATAAGAAAATGAAGCACATTGATGTGAGGTATCACAAGATATACTAATACGTTGTAGATGTTAAATTGATTGACTTGGTGAAGATCAATACAAAGAAAAATCTAGTGGACATGATGACAAAGACCTTTCCGATGGAGAAGTTCAGAGCATCTCTAAACTTCATCCAGATTCTCCAAAGGTAAGGTGGAGAACAGGCTCTTGGGAGAGAGTCATGTGAAGTCACAAAAGGGGAAGAAAGCATGGTGAATGATACAGAGGCCAATTTCTATAATAGAACTCAATAAACATGAGTCAAGATAGAGATTGTTATGTTTTGTGTGCCTCATATTCATAGGAGAAGAAATCAGGTTAAAATAGAAGAGTTACAAACTTCAGGGATTAAGAATGGACGTGCACAGACATGCACGAAGAGTTGTGCACATGATAAGTCGACTTATGGTTCTGTTAAGTCAACTTATGTACATGATTAGTCAATTCATGCCTTGTAGTATAGTCGACTAGATTGCAACAGAGAGTGGTGGATCTCAATTAGTTGACTTATAATTCTTATTAGTTGATTAACAAGCAAGTTAGTCGACTTAGTTAGAGTAGTCGACTAATCAGCAGTTCTGATAGTTTTCTTTTCGGGTTCTGATTCTAGTTAAAGTTGAATTCGAGTTTTTTTCTCTCTGAGGAAGTGCTGTTAATATTGATGGATGATCCTTGGAGTCTATATAAGCCTCTTGGAGGTGGCCTTTGAAGGCAAGTTAAGGAGAAGTCATGTTTCCACCATTGAGAGTTGTGAGAGAGATTCTTATAACTCTTGTTATTTTCTTTTCTATTTTCAATAAAATTTCTACCCTACTTCCTGTGGACGTAGGCATATCTTATCGAACCACATTAAATCTGGTGTTCTTGTGTTTGTGATGATTAGTCTTATTGCTTGCTAGCGATAAATCGCTTTTACGCTTCTATTGCCGAGCCATCTCGGTATCCTCTCTTGTTGTGTAGATTTCACAACAAGGTTATCCTAGTTGGTTTTGCCCTTCTTCTAACGGACTCATATTTATAAAGCTTGCATGGATTTCCCTAGCCTGTCTAGTGAAAGTGAAGTCTAGGTACATTTCATAGTTGGAAAGAATCATGGACATTTACAACTGGCTACCAATGTGCATGTTTAATCAAGTCGGAGTCATCTTTGGGCAGTGCATGCATTTTCTTCACGTGTGCTCAAATTTCTAACTAGGGCAAGTTATTGGTCAACCTAAAAGCTGCATGATTATGGTGACATCCTAGCTTACCTCAACTTTAGTTGAAGGCTTCAAGCTGATTTGTGTTCGTGGATGTTGAAAGCTACTTTTATTCTAGTTTTATTGGTATGTTTTTGGAAGGTTAAACTACCGAAAACTCCTTTTTATTGTTATTGTTTTGAAGAATATCCTTTTATTCTATTGAAAAAAATAGAAACCACCTTGTTCCAGTGAATTTACAAGAAAGCACTCTTATACCATCATCTGTTTTGACACTCTTTGTGAAATCTGACATAGTACAGATAGATTTTTTTATCAAATTTTATATGTACAAGTGCATTCTCTACTTTTTCCAATAAAAGGGAGATTTTCTGTCAAATCTTACAATAGTATGTGAGTGTTTTCAGACGAATTCAATAGAAGAAGAGGGTTCCTATTCATGTCGATAGAACTTGAGTATTTTCTACAAAATGTTGATAGTACATAGGGTTTTCTTCAATTTACCCATTTTGAAATATTTGCATTCGTTTTGAATCATTTCATATAACCTTTAATTGAAATCCTGGTTACAATAATTAACTTGTGATCTGATATGATGAACTCTTTTGGCTTCTTTTGCAATTTTTGAGATAAAACCATTTGGAAAATGCCCCCGGCATTTCATAAATAAGTACCAAGAAAGAAGGGTATAAATGTGTAGAGAACACCATACACAATTGATCCTTTAGAAGAAACAGAAAAAGAGAAAAAATACAAATACAAATAAAGATAAAATTCCACTGGAGCACTGTCAGAGATCCACCCGCATCGCCGACGCCGACGCTGACGCCGACGCGGCGCATGTCCCGTCCTCTCTGCCATGAAGTCCACCGGCGCTGAGTCAAGTCATACCTGATCCGTCCTTATCACCCATGTCTTAGCTTCTTACGAGGAGTCCATCGACCTCGCCTATGGTCGCATCTGTGAAGCTTAACGAGCGCATTCCTTAGCTTGCTGACCCCTCCGCCCTCTCCGCCAAGAAGTCCGCCTTCGCCAAAGGTCCCCGACCTTAGCCCCTAGCATCGACACCGTCGATCGTGAAGGAGAAGTTAGATACACTTAATCGAAAGAGATGTTTGATCAATGTTGAAGCCCTTAAAATAAAATCACATGAAGCCCTTACGACAGTTTGCTCAAGACCGCGGAGGAGGAGCTGGTGTGTCCCCTAAGATTCGGTCACCCTTGGCCGATGACACCCCCGCTCGGTCGGCCACCCTTTCTCACCCTCACCCAAATCTGGCACCTCTAGCACAGATTGACCTCGATCTCGCCACCCATGATGCCATCCTCGTCGCTGCAGGGCCGGATATGAAAGTAGAAGGTCGGATCCGCCTAGGGGTAAAATGGCTCCGACCTGCACGCCTACCAGTACGGGCCGGGCCGGGCCCGGGCCGAGGCCTCCTCCATACACGGGCGTGCACAGGTTTAGGAAAGCAGGCCCACGACCTGACCAGGCCGCACTCGGGCTTGGGCCAAGTACGTGCCGAACTGAGGCCAAACCCCAGCCAGGTCAGTACAAAACCGGCCGAGTATTTTTATAGTCGTTGGGCGATTTGCTGGGTGTTGGCAATTTTTTTTTTTGAAAAATACCCCCAATGGCTATAATTGCCCATGAATATAGCCGTTGGGGGTTTTTGTAATTTTTTTACAAACACCCTCCAACGGCTCTATTGGTTCAAATCATTTTTTTGCAAAAAAAAATTACATTTTAACACCTTCTTCTCCTCTATAAATACACCCTCTTTCCTACTTCATTCATCACAAAAAAAAAAAAAAAAAAACTCTAAAAATCTCTAAAAATCCCTACTAATTTCTACTCTCTACAATTTTTCTCAAGTTCTCATGTGCTCAAACTCTCTCAAGTTATCAAGTGCTTAAATTTGATCCGACCTAGGCCTACATATTAAAAGTTTACCTCAGGACAAAATAACTCATTGACACTCAACATATAATATATTGAGGAATGATATTCCTTATAAGAAAGTAATAGATACATTTATTTTCACAGAATTACCAAATAAGATATTTCTGAGGAATGGAAAATTTGTAATATAATTTGTGAATTTCTAAAAATATTTGAAAGAGTAACAAGATTATTTTCTGGGGTTTATTATCCCATAACTAATTTAGTATTTTACGAGTTAACTGGATTTACTGAACTGTTCTATATATATATTGAAAATAATTTTTTGCTTCAAGATATTATTACTCTTATGAAAGAAAAATTCAATAAGTATTTTAAAGATTTTTCTACTATATTTTATTTTGCTACTATTATGGATCCTAATAGTAAATTTGAAGAATATAAATATTTACTTAAAAATTTTTATGAGAAAATAAATTATTGTGATTCTGTCCTAGTATGGATAGATAGTAGAATTTTATAAATAATTTATATGATTTTTATGAATCATAATTTGAAAATAAATAATCATCCCATCCCGTATCTTCATTTAGGCGTATAAGTTCTTTATTATCTGCATGAAAAGATCAAGAAGTTCAAAGACATTAAATAAGCTTCATTATTACTCGACTCGTGCCAAAACTCCTTAGATTGATGCAAACTCAAAATTCAAAAATTTTGATGTTTTGGCCTGGTGAAAATCACAGGATCAACAATTATGTGCTTTCCATCTGACGCGTGATTTACTAACCCCTCATGCCTTTACAGTAGCTTCAGAGTTTGGTTTTAGCATACTGGATGAGTGATTACTGATACGAGGAACCGTCTATCGCTAGAAGTCATCGAGATGAGCGCTTGCGAAAAGGATTGGTTGGATGCAGAGACGATAAGCAAAAATAAATCAGTAGAAGAAATCTTTGAAGACTCTCTAGAAGATAAATGAAGAAATGAAGATCTATATACTTCATTTGTATTTGTATTTTATATCAATTTATACTTCATTTTTAATATATATACTTTATTTATATTTGTATCAGTTTATACTTCATTTTTAATCTATATACTTCATTCGTATTTGTATCAATTTATCCAAATAATTAGATTGATAATAAAAAAATGTACATTTGTATTTCAAAATTTGTAGCAATTTTGTCAAAATTTGTGGATTTTTTTAATTTTTTGGGATTTTAAATATTTTAAAAATATATTTTAACAATCTATTTTTTGGATTTTTTTAAAAAAAATATTAGACTGGACTGGCCTAAGTCGAGCCCTGCCTAGCCTGGTCAGGTCAGCAGGCCATTCCTGAGTCCCCCAAGGGGGCCCGTGCCTAGGGGTGAGCACCGGTCGGTTCGGTTTGGTTTTCGCCAATTTTTGTAAAACCGAACCGAACCGATTAGACTTAGTAACCAAACAGAATCGAATCAATTCAGTTCGGTTCGGTTTTTCCGTTAGGCCAATATATTGCCATCATTTCTTGCATTTTTTTAATCACCATTATATTATCATCTTTTAATTTTCTAATCTCAAATATCCATTATCCAAATTAGAAATAAGAAAAAGATCCTAACCTTAATGTGAATTGAAAATTTTATATTCTAAAACTTTTACACTATATTTGAACTCTTATATCAAATCTCATATAATTATTACTAATTTGTAATGATAAGAATGAAAAAAAGAACTATATTAATACAAATATTATTCTCAATTGTGATGGTGTACTTAACATAGTTTTCATATATTCAACATAAAAAAAGATGGTATTACTAAAAGTAATGAGATAAGCTTCTACTAATTTTTATTATGAACTATATGATTCAATAAATTGAATTTGACTAGGGTGATAAGAGGGTGAGAGATTCGGTTCGGTTCGGTCAGGTTTGGGTTTTGGAACACAAACCGAAACCCGGCCGAATTAGAGCGGCTTGATTCGTTTCAGGTTCGGGTTTCGATTTTTGGTCCGTTATTTCGGTTATAACCGAACTATGCTCACCCCTATGGGCTGGGCCGCCAATTATTCGCGGGCGAGTCCGGGCTTGGCCCGTTCTGGTCCTTGACCTGTTGGGACGGGCCGGTCCGGGCCAAACCCTACCCGGTTTGCACTTCTAGATCTAACCTCCCCGAGGCCGGAGGCTGTATATGATCGGATCTGATGAGCCAATGCCGAATCCAGGCACCGTTGGTCAGATCCGGCCCCCCTTGGCGGGATCCGAGCCCTGTTGATCGGAGCCGGGCCCCTTGGCCGGTTTCGCCCCCTTGCTTTTGTACCCAGAGGCCAACTGCCTCCACACGATCCCTGCAACGCGATCGACGATCTTGTCGGCATCTGCTCCCCTTGGGCCAGATCCGGCCTCTCCTAGGCCGGATCTGGACCCCTTGATCAAATTTGGCCTCTCAAGGCCGGATCCGACAGCAAAGACTAAAAGAAAAAAAAAAAAGAAGCAGCAAAAAGAAAAAGGAAAAAAAGAAAGGAAAAAAAAGAACTAGGGGGAGGAGAGGTGAACGACTAGGCCCCCTCCTCCCCCGACGGTCAGAGGTAGGGATGGCTAATGGGGCGGGTCGACCTGCTTCGACCCACCCTGCCCTGCCCTGTGTGACCCGTTTGAATCGCACAGGGCGGGTTGCGGGTCAACCCGGACCCGCCCCATTTAGGGGTGGGTCAACCTGAATTGACCCGTCCCGTTTAAACGGGACGGGTCAGATTCGTCCCGTGACGAATCACGGAATGAATCGGGTCAGGGAAAATTTTCCCCGACCCCTCCTCTTGCTTTTTTTTTAAAAGTCCTATATTATTATGTATGTGAGACGGGAAAATTAGTTTCAGACCCTTATTTTATTTTTTTCATTTTTTTTGGCGCTCAACTGCTCAAAAAATTACTTATTGTAGTAAATTTGAAAATTTTAAAAATAAAATAATAATAAAATCTGAGACGGGTTGGACCCGTCTCGGCGAATCTAGGTAACGAATCAGGTCAAGGGACCCGATTCATTCCCCGATTTTGATTCGTCTCGTTTGGATTCGTTACGAGACGGGTTCAACCCGTCGTCACCTATCCCATGTCACGGTTCCTCTCGCTGATACTGTTGGTGCTTGGTTGGTCATTAAAGCTGTCGTGTTACAACTCGGATACTCCAAGCTATGGGTCGAAGGGGATGCGATGGGTATTATTCACCCATTCAAGAAAGGTACTGGTCTTGATGGTTACGACGGCAGCCTAGTTGAAGATATCAGTCGTTGGCTGTCGATGCTCGACGGGGTTAAAGTCTCGCACATCCTGAGCGAGGGTAATGGGCCTGTGGATTTCATGGTAGTTGGTGAATCTAAAGGCATTGAAGCGGAGTACGGTCTTAGGTAACTTGCCATCCAGACTTTATGAGCTAACAAAGCTGGATCGTGGGAGCTGTTGTTATGAAAGAAGAGGCGTTAGGCTCTTTTGTACTACCCCAAAAAAACCTGGATTATAATTTTGTTTTAATGATGCTTTTGTAGTGACCCAGCAAATACATCACTGTTTTATATTAGGATTTTTTTAGATATGTACTCCTCAACTATTTCATATTTAAAAATTTGTCACTCAAATTATTAATATTGGTTATTATACCCTAATCTTTGAAATGTAAAAAAGTTACCCTACTGTTAGTTTATGAACGGAATTTGTATGATTTGCATGTTATACCCTCATTTCTTATATTTCATTTTTTTAAAAATAAATAAATAAAGATTGAGCTCCCCTCTCTCCTCCTTCATTCTTGTAGGGAGAGAGAGGAGATGATGAAATACACCTAAAGGGGGTGAATGAATGTACTAGCTAATTTAGGACAAATGATGTAAAATAAAAACTTAATTGCAAACACATTATTTGTAACAAGAGTGAGCCTGAATTTCCCATGAAGGGCACTGAAACTACTCCTCTAAATTCCTCTAGACTAAGAGTTGAGGTGCTTTAATAAACTCTCTTGGTTGAATACAAGTATAGGCACATACAAACTATATCTAGCATATGAATATTAACAATATAAAATAATGTAAGATATAAAGAGAGATAAAGTTGAGAGAGAGAGAGTGGATCAAACGCAAACGCCGAGATATGTTTCGAGGTTCGAGCCATTGCTCTATGTCCCTGCCTTCACACAGAAGGATTTCTACTATGTTCACCCAGAACCTTCCACAAAGGAACCTCCACTGAGGAATTACAACTCTACACCAGCAGTACACAACTCCTCTCTCAATACACAAACCTCTACACAAGAGGTGGGCACCTAGCCAAGCACAAAGTAAAGAAAAATACACTTGGTGATCATAAAGATCACAAACAATCTCTCTTAGTGATCTTGAAAGATCACAAACAATTTTTCTCACAAAAGCAAGATCCTATAAATAGGTATAGAATTGATAGCTCAAGTGTGAGAAAATGAAGTATTTTGGAAAAGAAATAACAAAGAAAACACCTTGGGAAAACTCAAGATATGATATGAAAATTTTGGTTAAAAATTAGAGTTCCAAAACTTGTTTTCTTTTGATTTTCCAAAAACATTAAAACAAAATAAAGATAAGAATTTTTGGCTCAAAAAACCTCTTTTAAAACTTTGATGAAAACACTTAAGAAGTGAGAAAATTTTGTTCTTCAAAATCTTGGTGAAAACAGCCCTCAATGACCCATATTTATAGGGCCTTGAAAAACTAGCCGTTGGGCTCCAGAACCAGTCGTCGACCACCCGATCGACCAGCCAATAGTCAATTTTTTTACCATTAGGCACTGTCGGTCGACCACCCGGTCGACAATGGCTTGTCGGTCGACCGCCTGGTCGACCGGTCCTACCCAAAGCTGGGTAGCACCAGTCGGTCGACCACACAGTCGACCGGCCACAAAGGCCAAAGCCTTGTGCACATTTTGCACGTCGGTTGACCGAGCTCTGGTCTGGTCCATTGGTCAGTCGATCGATCGCCAGAAGGCTCATGTTAGGGTTTTAGGGTTTGAAAACTTTGTGTTTTAAATCCCATAAAATCGCATAAAATCACTTAAAATCCATAAAAATAAGTTTCCATAAATATTTGAAGAACAAATATGTGTGATTAAAATTCAACACATATTTCAACAATTTTATTATTTTTGTGATATTGAAATTTTGCTTTAAATTGGTAACCGTATTTTTATAAACCAAACTTTGAAATGAAAAACCTATTTCTCCAAAACTAGTATAGATACAAAAACATGATATTAAACAACATTTGAAGCATGATGTGCATGAATAGAATCCAATACACATATAAAGGATATATCTATGTTTTTGACATTAAATTCAAAACTAAGTTTTGATAAAAATGAAACTTGAAATCATGAACTAGACAAATCAAAATTAGTTTTAGACAATATAAAACTTAGATTTATATGGATGGAATCAAATATACATTAAATAACGTAAAACTTCTTTTGATTTTATCTATTCATGAAAACGAAACATGTATTTTTGAAAATCAAAAATCGGTTGCCGAAACTAATAAACTTTTGAATCTGTGTGTGTACTTGAGCATATTAAAACTAACTATCTTTACACAAGATCTAAAAAAAACTAAACAAACTTAAATCGAAGTCTTTGTTGGTCCCGAAATGATACCAATAGTGGGATCTAAAATATGTCAACACAATTACTCAAACAAAGGATGATTAGCGTTAAAATATAAACTGCATAAAAGAAAACAAATCTTAGAAAATAAAGCAAACACAAACACAAGAGATTTATCCTGGTTCGGTCCTCTTGACCTATATCCGGTCCCCAAGCCACCCGCTCGAGATTTTCCTTTAACATTTGACTTTGTACACCCAAAATCAACACCTTGTATACCACTTGACAAATTCTCTTTACCAAATGTATACAACTCTTCTTACAACCAAGAAGACACAACACCCTGTACAACCTCTCTTTAATCCGAAGACGCTCATGTACAATCTTTCTCTTTGAGTGATTATAAACAATCCTATAAGCCTTGAATATGTATGTGATCGTGAATAAGAACTCTTATAGGTGGACTCTCAGAAATCTTCACTAAAGGATTAGAATTTGAGTGAAGAAATGAAAGTGGAAACAATTTTCTGAAAAACAGATTTTTTAACAGAGTTTTTAGGCAGAAAACTTGTGTTTTGAATTGGTGTATTTATCCTAGGACAACATCCCTATTTATAACTGAAATCTATGGTCAGTTAGGATAGTTATTAGGACAAATTTGAATATTGAAATGTTGAATAAAACACCAGAAATCAGAAACTGTCCAACTGTCAAAAATTGCCATTAGTCGACTTAAGTCTATGGGTTAGTCGACTAGAAGAATAACTTTTGCCTAATTAGTCGACTAATAAAGGGGGCAAGTCGACTAGGGTATGGCTGATACAAAAGACATGTTTCTGAAAACTAAATATAGTCGACCAGTAGAAGGTATAAGTCGACTAGGCCATATATTAGTCGACTAGGAAAATATATAAGTCGACTAATAGTGTATACAGATCAAAAACAGAGAGTTGGTATGCATCTAAGCAAAGGCTAAGTCGACTATAATAAGGAGTTAGTCGACTATAGATATTATAAGTCGACTAATCAAATGTATAAGTCGACTACAAGGGCTTATGATGTGCATGTGTGTTCAAGACTTTTAACATGCTAATAAATATTACAATACACATCCATAGCCATCATTCTTGGGAAGTCTTGAGCATGTAGAATGCTGAGTAAGCTTGTGAGATAGAGCTCCAATGAAATGACTTCACAAATGTATCATCAGAATCAAATTTCAACATTCTCCCCCTTTTTGTTGATAACACTTTGTGTGCATGAATAAACTCCCCCTACAGAGAATATGTTATATGTTCTCTCCCTGCATAGAACAGGTTATAACAGATATAGAAAAACATATGTTCTCTCTTTACAAAAAATATATCATAACATATATATATGATAAATGTTTGAAATATTTTTATATTATATGGTACCTGAACGATAAATATTAAAATGGTACCAATCATTTATAAGATCAAAGCATTAACCTTTAGGAATCCAAACCCAATTTGAATTTGGTTTCCATCTGTTAGTATACATATAATTGCATGAATTACATATAGAATAAATGTATGATGCAATATAAGTATTTTTATTAACAATGCTTAAGTTTTTAGGAATCCATATGAACTTATTCTTAATTCTTTTTAAATATTATCAGTACTTCTTTTCACAAAAGAATTATATGGATTATGATTCTTTTTACAAACATGTATAGATTTTTCACTTTGATTTAAAAATCCAAGACCATAATGATTATGTGACATCTTTTGATATGATAGCAAATCATTTAACTTTTTTTTCCTTGATTAAATTTAGTCACATTTTTCAAAATCTCTTCATACTTCATCTTGAAACTTAATATGTCTTTATTTAAAACAGTAATTCTTAAAGACAAAGTAGCCTTTTTAAGCATAACATTTTCTTTTATAAAATTCTCACTATCCTTTTTCAATGATGACACTTTTTCAAAATCATCTTTTTGAGAATTTATAGAAGAAATTTGAGAAACATAACAAGAATTTTCTATGAAAAGTTTTTCATTTTTCTTTAACAAAACTTTATTCTTTATCTTTTCGTTCTTAAGATCATTGTATAATTCATGAAATACATTTAAGAGTTCAGTATATTGTATCTCATCTTCTTCTTGAGCCATGAAACAAATGTTGGCATGTTCAGTGGCTTCTTTTTCGTCAGAGGAAGAGGAATCACTATTTTCCCATGATGCTTGATAGTCTTTCTTCTTTTAAACTTTTTATCGTTGAATTTACCTTTGTTTTGAGCAATGGGCAATCCTTCTTCATATGACCTGATTTATTATAATTAAAACATTTAAACTTACCTTGCTTCAAGAATTTTCTGAACTTTCTTGAAAGCATAGCCATCTCCTCTTCATCATCATCTAAATTGTCCGTATTTGAGGATGTATGGAAGGCAAGTTCTTTCTTTGAGAAAGATTATTGTTCATCTTTCTTTCTGTCTTCAAGTTGTACTTCATATGCCATTAAATTATCAATGAGGTTTTCTAATGACATAGTGGAGAGATCATTTGCTTCTTCGATTGCAGTTATCTTCTTCTCCCAATCTGATGTAAGTGCGCGAAAGATCTTGCTAACTTTTTCAACTTGGGTGTAATCTTTTCTAAGGGATGTTAAGGAATTTGTTATGTCGGTGAACCTTGTAACTATTTCTGAGATGGTTTCATTCTCCTTCATTTTGAATAGTTTAAATCTGTGGATAAGAATAGAAATTTTGGATTCTTTAACCTTATTTCTGCCTTCGTGTGTTACCTGTAAAGTATGCCATATTTGATTTCCAGATGTGGCTGTTGACACGCGATTGAGTTCTTCTTTGGTTAAGGCACAGAATAATACATTCATCGCGTTGGCATTAAGGTTCGCATTCTTCTTTTGATCATCACTCCAAACGCTGTAATTGGTAGTCGGTTTGGTGTACACTGCTTCTATTATATTCCAAAGTTCGTAGTTGAGCGATTGCAAGTAGATCTTCATTCTATACTTTCAGTAGTTGTAATTCGATCCATCGAATAGCGGTGGACGTTGTGTAGAATGTCCTTCTTTGAATTGTGATGAAGGAAACTCCGTTGTCATCCTTGTAGATTGTTGAATAGGTATGCAGGGCTCTGATAGAGTATGCTGGGCCGGCTCTGATACCAAATGTTGGTCCCGAAATGATACCAATAGTAGGATCTAAAATATGTCAACACAAATACTCAAATAAAGGATGATTAGCGTTAAAATATAAACTTGCATAAAAGAAAATAAATCTCAGAAAAGAAAGCAAACGCAAACACACGAGATTTATCCTGGTTCGGTCCCTTGACCTACATCCAGTCCCCAAGCTATTCGCTTGAGATTTTCCTTTAACCTTTGACTTTGTACACCCAAAATCAACACCTTGTATACCAATTGACAAATCCCCTTTACTAAATGTATGCAACTCTTCTTACAACCAAGAAGACATAACACCTTGTACAACCTCTCTTCAACTCGAAGACACTCTTGTACAATCTTTCTCTTTGAGTGATTACAAACAATCCTATAAGCCTTGAATCTGTATGTGATCGTGAATAAGGACTCTTATAGGTGGACTCTCAGAAATCTTCACTAAAAGATTAGAATTTGAGTGAAGAAATGAAAGTGGAAACAGTTTTCTAAAAAACAGATTTTTTAACAGAGTTTTTAGGCAGAAAACTTGTGTTTTGAATTGGTGTATTTAGCCTAGGACAACATCCCTATTTATAACTGAAATCTATGGTCAGTTAGAGTAGTTATCAGGACAAATTTGAATATTGAAACGTTGGATAAAATACTAGAAATTAGAAACTGTCCAACAGTCAAAAACTGTCATTAATCGACTTGAGTCTATGGTTAGTCGACTAGAAGAACAACTTTTGCCTATATTAGTCGACTAATAAAGAAGGCAAGTCGACTAGGGTATGGCTGATACAAAAGACATGTTTCTGAAAACTGAATATAGTCGACCAGTAGAAGGTATAAGTCGACTAGGCTATATATTAGTCGACTAGGAAAATATATATATCGACTAATATTGCATACAGATCAAAAATAGAGAGTTGGTATGCATCTAGGCAAAGGCTAAATCGACTATAATAAGGAGTTAGTCGACTATAGATGTTATAAGTCGACTAATCAAATGTATAAGTCGACTACAAGGGCTTATGATGTGTATGTGTGTTAAGGCTTTTAATATTCCAATAAATATTACAATACACATCCATACCCATTATTCTTGTAAAGTCTTGAGCATGTAGAACGCTGAGTAAACTTGTGAGATAGAGCTCCAATGAAATGGTTTCACAAATGTATTCAGAATCGAGTTCCAACAGTCTTCTTATTGATCTTCATCTCCAAGACGACTCGATCCAAACTCGATTCATAAGCTTGACTCCTTCCGAGTGTTAGATGCGATCTTGACATGTGAGCTCTTGAATCAACACATGTTAGCTCCAAAACTAGCTTTGGACCCTTTGTTGAAGCTAAACACCTACTAAGATCTTGATCAATATCTGAAACATATTAAACATAAGATCATTAGCAAACTAATCTTCATAAGTTAGTCATCATTAAAACTAAGGTGAAAGGCCTCTGGGCCAACAATCTCCCCCTTTTTGATGATGACAAAACTTATAAGGTTATATATGTATTTATTAAGGTTAAGCTTCATAGAAGCTCCCCTTAACTTATGCATAGCAATAAAATATATAAATATGCAATGTAGTTCAATATACCAAATAAAAACAATATATATATAGTGAGTTGATCCCCTAAGAATGGTTCTCACGAATTCATGTGAGAACTTTCACGTGGGCCGTCGGATCTGATAGAGATCTAGTTTTATTTGATTTGATCTATCAGATCCGACGACCCACGTGAAAGTTCTCACAGAAATCCGTGAGAACCATTCTTAGAGGATCAGCTCCCTATATATATATATTATATATATATATATATATATATATATATAATATATATATATATATATATATATATATATATATAAATGCATAAACACTTCATAAAATATGCATATATAATCTTAAATTCTTCTCCCCTTTTTGTCACTCATCAACAAAGGGGTGAAGATAAACAAACAATACCAAACAAATAAACAAACAAACAAACTCATTTTAAAACAAAAATTTTGATACCAATAAATAAAAAATCAATTTAAAGAAACAATCTTTTTACTAATTGAAAATTAAACATTCTTTTTACCAGTGAAAAGGAAATAATCTTTTTATGAATTGATACCAATAGAATGACATGATATCAATTGAAAGTAAAAACCAATTTTTAGGTAAACACTAAAACCATTTTGCAATAAAGATACCAAATTGAGAATAATACTAATTTAAGATTATTGATACCAATATTGAAAATGTTAGCATATACCAAAACAAATTATTTTTCATCATAAAGAGTGAGAGTGAAATACTAATTGAAAATAAACCAATTGATAACACAAGAATTATTCTCTCCCTTTATGAAATACAAGTAAAAATAATGCATAAGCTTGTATATGATACCAATTGAAAAATAATTGACATTAAGAACTAAATCAAGCTTAGTACGAAATAATTTGTGCTAAAAATGTATGTACATATAAAATAAGTACAATCAAAATCATATATATGTATCAGAGCAATATAATGTCAATTTAGATATGATTCATACATATATAGAAAACATGAGTATACAAAATGAATTGAAATACCATGAAAATCATGTGTATTACTCATAACTATCCACCCTTATCATGCACATTTTAAAGAGATATACAATAAGGTACAAAGGTTTGGTCACCCAACCAACCGCCCTTTGGTTAGTAGGAGTTTTCAAAATTATGATTTGAAAATATTTTAATATTTAAAAATTAGTACTAAATCCTTCAAGCGGGAAATAAAACAAATATATATTTCATAATATATGAAAACTACACAAGAATTGACACTAAAAAATTTATGAAGCTCATATAGGCTCATGAATCAAAGCTATAAGAAAACAAAAGATATATAGAGTGTACAAAAATCATGTAATCAACAAAATCATGAAAATAAGGCTCTGAAACTCATGTGAAAATTCTTTATTAAAAAAATCATCAAAACACAAGAAATTCTATTTTTGTCAAAAACTAAACAAGCTTCGAGGTATATGTATATTTTGTCGAAACTAAAAGTATACATACATATCTCAAATATAAATAAGTCCATATTAGAATCTTAAGGCAAATGACTCTAGGATATACATGTATATCTATTAGTTATAGACAAAATTAACATATACATGAAGTTACACACATTTTAAAACATGTACAAAAATAAGGAATACGAGTTAAAATATAAGAATCATCAAAATAAGATTATACAAGTACATCTAATGGGTATAAATGAGCAATAAAGCACAAACACATAATAATCAAATGTGGCTCACTAGTTGTACAAGTATAAAAATAAGTTTTGATAAAAGTTACATCAAAACATGTAATCAACACATGAAGTATAAAAAATAAACATGATCATTAAGCTAAATGCACGTGCTATTAGAAATAGGGTATATATATATAAGTTAAACAATAGTGAGAACACAAAAATATAAATTCATATGAACATAGGTGTATCTAAAAGACTATCTATGTATATCACAAGTTTGATAGACATTGCATTTAAACATAATGAGCATGAAAACTAATAATGCTAAAATACCAATATTTATGCTTAAACAAAATAAGAAGTTAAAGATAGTTACCAAAACTAATAGAACTAGTCTCTAAGTCTCCAAACCATGGTGGTTCTCCCACCTAAACATCCCTTGAAAGTGATGCATCCATAAATATAATCTTTAGGCTCGGATCACATCCACCATCAAGGTGTTGAGATTTGGGTCGAACAAATAGTCCCAAATCGGCTAGACGTGGGGATGGTCTTGGGTTTATAAGGATTTGGGCAACTCCACCTAACAAACTAGTCTTTTGGGATGGTGCCCCGAGTCCTTCAAGTGGTATCAGAGCCATGCCCCGAACTTAGTCGTGTGTGTGGGTGATGTTCGACGATGTAGATCCCCTAATAGCGCAAAGGCGCAATGGGCCTGCCCAACCCACTGTCACAATAGGCCCATGTGAAGCTAATGTTTGGCTCTCGAGAAATTTGATAGTGGTGCTCCTTTGCAATGGGTGTGGCACCACACGCGGTGTAGAGGAGTGACCGACTGCAGTTGGGTACTTTCACATAAGGCGTGTCGTCTCCTCACGCGGTGAAGAGTTGGATCTCGATGGAGCATTTGATCTTCCGGTGCGAAGATAGTTGAGCTTGCAGGGGAGACTCTTTATTCGAGGAGGGATTGTTGAGATTTGAGACGAACAAATAGTCCCACATCGGCTAGACGTGGGGATGCTCTTGGGTTTATAAGGATTTGGGCAACTCCACCTAACAGACTAGTCTTTTAGGATAGTGCCCCGAGTCCTTCACAAGGCACCAACATTCTCACGTTTCGTGAGAGCCCACACCTAAAGCAAATGAAATAGGGGTGCATTTTATTACCTACACTTTTTTTGGGCCAAGGAGGTTAGCACCTTTCTTAACCCAAATAAGTTTATTTGCAAAATTTGAATTATATATTCTATCATAACAAAACTTTGCAAGGTGGCCCGTACGTCCACAATGTGTATAAGTGTACACATGAGCATACATATAATCATTTGTGTGAGCATGATGAGCATGTATATGTCGTAAAGGGTGAGCATGAATAGGTGGAGTATGTTTCTTATGAAACATGAATTCCAATTTCTTATGGTTCATGGTGCAATGGCTCAAAGTGGACCCCAAATAATCTACACTCTTCTTCAAAATATAAATATCATTTACAATGATTTAAGAAGAAGTAGAGCATGCAATATGTTTATCACTAAAAGATGGAGCAATGGATGTATGATAAATATGAGAATCAAAAGCATTTTCAAAGAAACTTTTTCTTTTAAAACCAAATCTAATTCTTTGAAAATCAAAGCAATTTTATTTTTTAAAGAATCATTTTCTTTTAAAACAAATTCAAATTTTTAAGACAAAATCTCATTTTTCTTCAAAACAACATCAAAATCATTTTTATTTTTCAAAAATTCATTTTCTTTCAAGGTAAGGTCAATTTGGGATTTCAATGAGTCCCTTTCATTTGAAACCTCAACCTTCTCTTATAAAATCATATCAAGTTTAGAAAATAAATTTTTATCTTCTTTTGATTCAAAATTTTTCTTTTTCAAAAGTTTATATTTATTTAACAAGTTTTCACAAAATAGGGAAAGCTCTTCATTTAAAGTATGGGTATCCATACTATCATGATTATCATTAGAAGAATTAGCACTATCATCTAGATCAGTATCCGATGTACTTCAAGAGAGTCATTCTCTTGGACCATAGCTTCATCAGACGCATCCACCATGGGTTTCTTCTTCACATAGTTTATTGTTTGTAGCTCGAGAGAGGTCAATGTGTTCCACACTGCAAAAGTAGAATCACAATGAGAAAGTATAGAAAATTGTTCTTCACTTAGTCTGTACCTAAGTACCTCCATGGCTTGTGCATTAGCCTCAATGTACTTGTCATTATCAAAATAGGTTTTCTTGGTAGTGGCAAGATAAACATGTAAACTTAGGACTTTTAAATAAGCATTATCTTAAGCTTTCACATATCGATGTTGGAAACATCATACATGGGTGGAGAAAGAAAATTCATGTGTAAACTATATGTGTGTAAAGCAATACTAGATTAGCTATCTAAGGATCTCACTCCTACGTGGTTAAATCGAATATCAGGAGCATAGACTCTAATACTAATTGAAATACACCTGGAAGGGATGAATAGGTGTTGTAGCTAATCTAGGGTAAATGATATGGAAAAACTTAATTGCAAACACACTATATGTAACCAAGAGTAAGCCTAAATTCCCCATGAAGGGCTCTGAAACTACTACTCTAGATTTCTCTAGACTAAAAGTTGAGGTGCTTTAATAAGCTCTCTTGGTTGAGCACAAGTGTGAGCATACACAAACTATATCTAGCATATAATCATTAACAATGTAAAGTAATGCAAGATATAAAGAGAGATATAGTTGAGAGATAGTGGATCAAATGCAAATACCGAGATATATTTCGAGGTTCAAGTCGCTGCTTTACGTCCCCACCTTCATACAGAAGGATTTTCACTATGTCCACACAGGACCTTCCATAAAGAGACCTCCACTAAGAAATTACAACTCTACATCAGGAGTACATAACTCCTCTCTCAATACACGAACCTCTACACAAGATGTGGGCACCTAGCAAGCACAAAGTAAAGAAAAATACACTCGATGATCACAAAGATCACAAACAATCTTTCTTAGTGATCTTTAAAAATCACAAATAATTTTTCTCACAAAAACAAGATCCTATAAATAGGTATAGAATTGATAGCTCAAGTGTGAGAAAATAAAGTATTTAAAATGAAATAACAAAAAAACACTTGGAAAAAAACTCTAGAAATGATATGAAAATTTTGGACAAGAACTAGAATCTCAAAACTTGTATTTTTATTTTTCAAAAACTATAAAACAAAATAAAGATAAGAATTTTTGGCTCAAAAACTTCTTTTAAAACTTTGCTGAAAACACTTGAGAAGTGGGAAAGATTTGTTCTTCAAAATCTTGGTGAAAACAGCCCTCAAGGACTCATATTTATAGGGCCTTAAAAATTAGCCGTTGGCATCCAGAACCAGGCCAGACTGGCCTGTTGATTGACCGTCCAGTCAACCGGCCAATGGTTAAATTTTTATTGTTAAGCACTATCGGTCGACCGGCCCTAAGGCACAATGGCTTGTCGGTCAACCGCCCAGTCGACTAGGCCTACCTGAGAGCTAGGTAGTGTCAGTCGGTCGACCGCACGGTCGATTGGCCACAAAGGCCAAATACATGTGCACGTTAGTGCAAATCGGTCGACCGATCAATCGACGGAGCTCTGGTCTGGTCGACCGGTTGGTCGACCGCCAGAAGGTTTAGGATAGGGTTTTTAGGGTTTGAAAATTTGGTCTTTTAAATACCCATAAAATCTTATAAAATCACTTAAAATCCACAAAAAATAAGTTCGTATAAATATTTGAAGAACAAATATGTGTGACTAAAATTCAACACATAATTCAAACAATTTAAAATTTAAATGAAAAACTGATTTCTCCAAAACTAGTATAGATCCAAAAACATGATATTAAGCAATATTAGAAGCATGATGTGCATGGATTGAATCCAATACATATATAAAAGATATATCTATGTTTTTGACATTAAATCCAAAACTAAGTTTTGATAAAAACAAAACTTGAAACCATGAACTAAATAAATCAAAATTAGTTTTTAGATAATATAAAATATAGATGTATATGGATGAATTCCAATATACATTAAACTTCTTTTGATTCTATCTATTAATGAAAACGAAACATGTATTCTTGAAAATCAAAAATCGGTTAAACCGAAACCAATAAATTTTTGAACTTGTGTGTGTACTTGAGCATATCAAAACTAACTATCCTTACACAAGATCTAAACAAAACTAAACAAACCTAAATTGAAGTCTTCTTATTGATCTTTATCTCCAAGACGACTCCATTCAAACTCGATCCGTGAGCTTGACTCCTTCTGAGTATTAGATGCGATCTTGACGCGCGAGCTCTTGAATCAATACGTGTTAGCTCCAAAACTGGCTTTGAATCTTTTGTTGAACCTAAATACTTACTAAGATCTTGATCAATGTTTGAAACTTATTAAACTCACGATCATTAGCAAACTAACCATCATAAGTTAGTCATCATCAAAACTAAGGTAAAAGGCCTCTGGGCCAACAGATGAAAGCTTGATGAAGTTTGTGGAATCTAACTTGGATTCAAACTTCATTTCTGAAAAATAGTCAAATCCAATTAGAGTTTTCTAACATGTGAATTGCTTCTCTTTTTAGGATATGGACTCCTTTTAGGATTTAGATTCTTTTTTTGAGTTGGGATCAAATCCAATTGGGGTTTCCTAAATCCTTAGGACTCTCTAGCTATAAATATTGGTTAGAACCTCATAAATTGTATCCCTTGAAGTATCCCCTGATATTCCCTTGTATTGATTGTTGAATCAATAAATCTCTCTCTCCCTTGCCCCGAGGATGTAGGCAAATTGCCGAACCTCGTTAAATATTCTGTTGGCTTGCTTCCTCTCTTATTTCTCTGTTCTTGTCTTGTGGGTACTTCTCCGACACGTCTATCTCTATTGGTAGATTCCTCGCTGGTTATTACCTCGCTCAACAAGGGTTTTAGAGCAGCCCAGATTCGTCGTGAGATCGTGTGTTAATTCTCAGGGCATTAGTTGCTGTTGGCGGAGATCGTTTGTCGATCTGAGAGCAACGTTGGGACTATTTGTGGGATCATGTGTCGATGTCAAAATAGCGTTTGGATTGCTCGAGGAATCAATTTGGAGGAGTGGATCACTTTGAAAACTCTTTGAGGGTTTCGCTTTGAGGTAAAGATCATATATTTATCTTGTTTGTTTGATCTAAGTCTGTTATTTTTCGCATTGTTTGAGAAATCAATTGAGAAGATAGCTGGAGATAGTACATCTACGATGAAATCCGTGAATCCACATACGTTGAGAATTCATGTGGTAAAGTTCGATGGGAAGAACAACTTCCGTATGTGGAGATATGAAGTGATGGATGCATTAAAAACATCAAATCTCGAAGATACTCTACGGTTAGAGAAAAAGCATGTTTCTATTACTGAAGAAGATTGGGACAAGATGAACAGGATGGTGTGTGGCTTGATCAAGTCTTATTTGATACAAGACATCAAGTATCATGTATTGGATGGAACATCTGCAAGGTAACTGTGGGAGATCCTAGAGAAAAGTATCAAATCGCGGTTGTAGTTGAAGAGAAGCCTTTATCATTTTCAAATGTAAAAAGGAATCTCCATGATGAACACATGAATGGTTACACAAAGCTTCTTACAAATCTAGTTAATATGGATGTGAAGATCGATGAAGAGGAAAAGAAGGTAATTCATTGAATTCTCTTCCTGAAGAAGAGTATGAAATCTTTACTTTTATATTGATCAATGGAAGATAATCCCTTAACTATAATGAGATGTCTGCTGCTCTTGTGAATTATGAAGTAAGGAGGTAGGACAGATTGTCTTCTTTAGAGAGCACAATAGCAGAGGCTTGGCGGTAAGAGGCAGGAGTTCCAATAGGAAGGGCAGAGGTGATCTGGGAAGATTGAAGTCCATATCAGGATTCAAAGATCTGAAGCAGAACCAGTGCGCCTTATACAAGGAGCTAGGGCACTGGAAGGTTGATTGTTCGAAGGCCAAAGGTAAGAAGAAGGAGTCAAAGATCGAAGCAAATCTAGCACAGGTGGTCAGTACTCATGCCAGTACTGATGGATCGGACTCAAACTCATAAGTATTCTCTTTCTCTGTTACTACTCGTACTATTGGTTACTCAGATAATTCTGAGTAGAACTTAGATACAGGAGCTACTTATCATGTGTGCCCAAATAGGGACTAGTTTCTAACTTTGAGAAGCTAGATGGATGTTTCACTATCATAGGTGATAATCATTCATGTAATATAGAAGGGATGGGTACAGTTCATATCAAGATGTTTGATGAGATAGTACGAGAATTGAAGAAAGTGAGGTATGTTCCTCAACTCAAAAAGAATCTTATCTCCATTGCTGCTATGGAAACATTAGGTCTTGTAGTATCTATACGAGATGGTGTTCTCAAGATGACCAAAGGCTCAATGGTGGTTATGAAGGTCATCCGCCGGAATAATCTCTACTACTTAAAGGGTAGTACAGTTACAAATCAAGTGGAGACTTCTATCTCTTCAGATGATATTTGCATACAGGTCTGGTAGATGAGGCTTGGACATGAAGGTGAAAAGTCTTTGCAAGCTCTAGCAAAAAAAGGATCATTAGAAGGTGTATCTACCTGCAACTTGAAATTGGGTGAACACGGCTTTCTGGACAAGAAGAAGGTGAAATTTGGCACCACTACTCACCACTCTGAAGGTCTTCTTGATTGTGTTCACGTAAATACTTGGGGACCTGCTAAGACTACATCGCTTGAAGGTCATAGGTACTTTATCTCTTTTATTGATAATTTATCTAGGTATTATTGGTATATCCCATGAGACAAAGGTTTGAAGCCTTAGGTATACTGGTGAAGTGGAAGGATATGTTGGAGAAACAGACTAGCAGGATGATCAAGGAGCTACAAATTAATAATGTTAAAAGATATAAGAACCAATTCCTATGATTTGGACAGAACACTAGTATTGGTACTCACTTCACAGATGAAATATATGGGTGGCTAAGAAGATAAACCGTTCCTTACTAGAGAATGCTTGGTGTTTGTTGTCTAATGTACAATTAGACAAATCATTTTGGGCTGAGGCGATTGTATATGCTAGCCATCTCATAAAATGGATTGTCATCGACTGCGGTAGGAGGTAAACTCCTCTAGAAGTTTGGTCTAGAATAGTTACTCATGATCATGGTTTGCTGTGGGTATTTGAAAGTCCAGTCTACTTTAGTGCCAAAGATGATAAGGTGAATCCGCGAGCAAAAAAGTTTATATTTTTGGGTGTCAAAAGAAATATAAAAGGCTACAGATTGTGGGACCCCAAAAATAAGAAGATCGTGTTGATTCAGCATGTCACATTTGATGAGACTTCACTGTTGAAGTCTACCGTCCCTCAGTAGGTGGAGAGCATAAAGACCAAGGATATATCACGGCGGATGGAAGTTGATGCTACTCCACTACCTCCAGTTGGTTCGGTATCAGTAAGGACTTCACCGGATGTGACACCGGGTGGAGATCATGTAGCGAGTTTTGATGTTGAACAGGTAGAAGACATTGATGACAATGTTGAATTATTTGCAGCAATTGGAACTAAAATAAAACCGCGAAGGTAGGTGAAGAAGCATGAATCTCAAGCTTGTAACCGCGACAAGCTCAAGTTGAAGGTTGTTGTTCTCCATGACGGTAGTAAGGAGGTTTATATGACTCAGTCAGTTCGATTGGCTGCTGAAGATTCTATCACAGGTGCTTGAGCTCTCTGGAGCTCATTTAAAATGAACTACGGTTGGCTTGATCCCTTAGACAACGTACGTAGGCAGCTGTCAAGGCGTAGCCATTTGGTGATGCAACCTGTAAGAACCTGTTTGGGTTTTTCGAGAAGAGGATTGGAACTTTACGTAGAGGTGAAGAGTTGGACTTCACGTAGAGATGAAGTATTGTGATCTCGATGAACAGATGATCTTCTGGTGAGAAGAAGTTGAGCTTGCATAAGAGGGGTGTGCATCTAGTTTGTTGAAGCTGATGATAGTGTTTGGTGTTGTAACACCCTGATTTTTTTATCTTGATTTAATATTCTAATACTTGAGTAATAAGATTTGACAGAATTATCGGAGATGGTGATGGAACTGTTTGTGCAAAACAGATTTTTAGGAATTTTTTTTGTGGGGAAAATTTCTAGAGAAATGAAAGAGATAATTTCAAGGATAAGTATATAAATATTTAGGTATGTATGCATGGATATGGTGTATATGTATGTATGCTTGTGTGTATGTATAAATACACGCATACATATATTAAATTGGTGTATTAGTATGTAAATATATATATATATATATATATATATATATATATATATATATATATATATATATATATATATATATATATATATATATATATATATATATATATAAACAATCTAATACAAATAAAATATCATAGTATTATATTCCTAGTGTTAGTAGAGGGAGTAGGTGAGGGAGAGGAAAGGTTAAGATTTAATTGATCTTGGTGAAGATGAGATGTAGGGTCATGATGTGCTTGAAAGAGGATATATAATCAAATTATGAAGTGTATATATGTATATTTATATTAGTTAATTGACTTATTGGAGGAAGTCTAGAAGCCCAGCCTCTCTCTCTTTCCTGAGACAAAACCCAAAGAAGATCCCCAAAATTCTCTTATTCTCCAAAAAAAAAATTCTCAGCCTGAATCCCCCAACCTTTCTCTCTTCTCTCTTCTCCCTTCTCTCTTCTCTCTCTCTCTCGCAGGGCGGACCACGGCCGGGAGGCCGTAGGCGCGGCCGCGCGTGGCCGGAGCCTCGGCTAGGAGCGGCTGGAGCCGCGGCTAGGTACGGCCGGGCGCGGCCAGGCGAGGCCGCGGCCAGGCACGGCCGGGGCCGGGGCTGGGCGCGGCCAGGCGGCAGCCAGGGCCGCGGCAACACCGGCGGCCGGCTAGGGCGACCGGAGGTCGGAGTTCGGATGTTGGTGAGTGGGTTTCTTCTTTCTTTCCTTCTCATTTTTCAAGTAACCATTTCTTGTGGTTCATAGATTTCGATCTCTTGATATTGAAGGGACTCCTCCTTGATCTATTCATTCAATTTTCTTTGAAATTTCATGACCTATTAAAGGTTGTAGTGGTCTAAGTTTGATCTTGAGATTAATGAGTAAATTCAATAGCAAATAATTGATGGGTAAAGAGATTGCATGATAGGGTATATCATGTAGTGATGGAGTCTATAAATTTTCAGATTTGATTTAGATCTCAAACCTTGAAAATTTCAATCTCACATTTTACTTTGATGGTGATGAAACTTTCATTTGAGAATATGTGAGATAAATTTTTGAGCAATATTGTTCCTTCTTAAATTGAATCAAATTCTTAAAAGAATTATTGGACTAATGTATGATGAACTTGCTAGGTGTTGCTAAATCTTATAGTAGAACTTTCTTGTGGTCACGTAACTCTCTTGTAATAATATGCAACTTAGCCTCTTGGCGACAAACTAATAACCCTATGTGAAAGCATAGTGTTCAAAGAAGGGTTATGGTTTTGAGTTGGTTTAATTTTTATCAAGAAGCATACTCTCTTGTATTATGTATATGATTATGTCTTGTGAAATCTGAGGTTAGTATTGGTTATCTTTAAGTAGGCGAGGTTAAGCCGAAATTTTGAGTGACATTATATTAAAAGTTCAAGTAACGATCAATGTACTATTAGAAGACAAGATTAATTCTAAGAGTCAAATTAGTATAATAAATTCTCGGACCGTTACAGATGGGTGAGATCAAGTTTATAAATCTCTCCTAACCATTAGTGTAGATTGAGATTCTTGAAGCTTCTTACACTTGTGATGGTTGAGCCTCTTGCCATTCTTACATAATAACTATGAAATCAAATCAAAATTTGATCTTGGTGATATTAGTGAGATAAAAAAAATTTTTTATGATATGATTTAAATGATGAAGTTGGAGGTGGTTTAAAGAGGGAATAATGATAAATTAAGTAGTGATAGAATTATGAATGTTCTTATAAAAATTGCTCGTGATCAAAGTCTAAATACTTAAGTTCATGACTTACTCATGATCTAATTTAGATGAAGAAATAAAAGGAAAAGTTGAGAATTTGTTTAGTTCAAAGCACTTTTGAAATAGTAATACAAAGCTGTTAAAGTCTGTCCGGATCTGAAACCTAAAACTTGGGGTTTCTTTTGTAAGGATATTTAAAAGGAAATAGGTCATGTGATATACTGTTGGAAATCAAATCGAGTCTACTTTCCAACAGCTTTTGCGGTGTCCTAATCAAAGGTATGTGCTGGGAATTATCGCTGAAACATGACAACTAGTCGAAAGTACCAAGTTGCAGAATTTTGAATGTGTAAAAGATTTTCTGTTTATTAGGACTGTTCGTGCGAATTAAGCTGGTCATGTAATATATCGTTAAAAAGATCAATAAGTTTAAATTTTAATGGAAGTCTCTATGTCTCATTCTTATATCAAAAATAGGAGTTACGATAAAAATATCTTCGATTGTTAGGGAGGTCAGATCCGATGAAATATATTTAGGTGGGATCTATGTGAAAGTTATTGAAATTTATATGTAGGCATGTTGTGCTGAGTTTAGAACTAAACTTATATTTCACCCTAACACATAATCCCTTCGGTGGTCTAGTAAGCTGGACTATGAATAGAGTATTTATTGACATATAGTCAGTGGAAATTTCTGAAACGCCAAAAGTTACTGGTGAAGATGATAGTCCTATCAATTTTAATTAACTGATAAATGGACAAGTTAACGGCCAGCACTAAATTATATTGGCAATAAACTAATAGATGAGTGAACATGGATACTAATTGAAAGGAAAGATTTTCTTATTGTAATACCAAAAATTGGGAAATCAGAGTGATAGAATTGATAGTATCAAGATCAGTACTGACGGGAATCCAAACAGTTTCAACTCAATCCATGAATAAGTGAGAATAGTTGTTATAGATATATATAATCTTGATTGCGATCACAGTATTTTCATCGTGTCGAAGGAATTTAAGTAATAACGGATTGTTAGGCCTTATTAACTTGTATGTTAAATCAAGAAGGTTGTATTCCAATTAACAAGCATGTGTGAGACATTCGCTTCTCCTTATAGTCTTAACTTACCCATCCGTCTAGTCAAAATCTTTGAGTAAGTAATACCTTTGCATACAGATAGTATGTGCCCTATAATGTAACCAAACTTAAGACATACTTGAAATGATTACTTTCAATCATATGTATTATATCTTATCAATTCTTATTAAGTCCCCTTTCTTGTTAGGTATAATGCCTTGAAATACACCATGAGTTAAACAGTAATTGTGACGTTTCAAATTATTCTAGTCAAAGGGGATGAACTGATTATCTGAGATGATGACCAAGTTAAGTGGATGTAATAATAGATGTTTAGAAATCCCTTAAAAGAAAGATTTGAAAGTAGGAAATATGGGTATTCGACATATATACATATGTTCCTACCGATGGTTGTTATGTATATGTAAAACCTTGCGAACATGATCGTTCTTCTATTCAAAATCTATTTAGAGCACCACATAGAAAGTACCCATATTATATATACACATATACAATGTTATACGGAAAGAGGGATAGTTTCACCACCTTATTGTTAAGAGAGTGTCTATTGTAGTAAATTGGTACTTACACTAAACGTGGATAGTCTTGAGAGAATTAGATACTGAACCAATATTTAATTCATATTCACCATGAAAGGGATGGTAAGGCAGGCTTAGAATTGAACACATCTTTCATAATAAGTATTGCATTTAATATAGAATTTTTGAATATGGTATACAAGGGCATTGACATGTACATTACTGAATAGAAATAATTATGATTGACATGAATATGATGGGTGTATATTACTTGATTTATGTACATAATATACATGAATGACATGTTTGGATCAAGCAATTTGTGTGAATATTCCTATAAAAATACAATCTAACAGGTAAACATCAATTGAGAGTATGATTGCTTTATATATAAAACGATGTGCATGATATATGAATCTTATGGAATTGGATGCGTTGATATTTGCGTATTATATTATATATATATTGTGTTACGGAGGAAGGGACCCGTATTGCACGGGCGGAGTGCGAAGACGGTGCTATATCCATATATCCGGAGGAAGGGACCCGTATTGCACGGGCAGAGTGCGAAGATGGTGCTATATACATATATCCGGAGGAAGGGACCCGTATTGCACGGGCGGAGTGCAAAGACGGTGTTATATACATATATTTGCATCTTTATAAATGATTGAGAATGAATGGCTATGTGTGATATATGTGTGTGTGACACTAGGGGAATGTTGGATGTGTTATCGCATATGATAATGAAAACATCAGAATATAAATTTAGCTGATTGAAATGAAATATTGTATATTGGGTGAAGGTGTACAGTTTAATTCATACATTACTTGAAGTGTGATGGGATATTGTACTATGAGAAGTTTGATATGATTATATGTTGTACAAGTATGACTTATGATGTATGTGTTAACTGAATGCATAAACCAGGCTTTTGGCATAACTATAGTGGTTGGTGTATTATAGCGTGAAATACAAGACACATGAGTAACACATACTATGTACAGATAAGACGAGAAAATTTATTTTATGTAATTCATAAATCTTATCACACGGAAAGATGAAAATCTAAGAAAGAAATTGGGAAGTACGACCAAAAGAGTCTGATCGTCCCCGGAGATTTTAGAGTCTGGGGTCTTGATTATTAAACTATGGGATGCCTCTGATTCTTTGTCTTCTTACTGTTTCAGATTTCTCTTATTGCTTGAATATTCATACTTCTCATTGATATATTATCATTTCTTTATTTATTCCTACCTTACTCACTGAGCTGTCGAGCTCACCCTCCTATAGACTGGTATATTACAGGTTGCTTGGAGGCAGGGGTCAGCGTTATGCTGCGCAAGGTTCGTTCTGAATCAATCCAATCTTTGTACTCTGGAACATTTGTGCTTGTTGATGATACATGAGGGTCATGGGATAGATGATTAATCTTTGTGTGTGTGTGTATCTATATATATATATATAGAGAGAGAGAGAGAGAACCGTTATAGTAGTTTCATTTCATATTGACATTTGAGATTGTTTTCCATTATGTTTGCAAAGGGGGAAAACTTACAAATAAAAGTTTGAGGAGCTAAATTACAGGTATTCTCAAAAGATTACAAGTAGATCTCCTCAGAGATTCTGGGAAAATGTGCCGATAGGAGTCTGATCAGCGCGCGACCACTTTGTCCCTTTGACGATGCGAGCGATGAGATTCCCTTCTCGCCTGGTTCGGGGAATCAGAGAATAGAAGGTTGGTAGAACCCTCTTGCTGCTTCTCAAAATCGCCTTCGATAAGGAATTCCTTCTCGCCTGGTTCCGGAGATTCCTTGAGGGGAAGGACGACGTTAGGGTATCAACACCCTGATTAGAGAAAGCAATTCTCTAAAAGGTCTCTGAATTCGAGAGTGCGCGGTGCTTTGTGAAGAAGCCTCTACTTGTGGAGTCCTCCCGTATGCCTCTTTTTCTTTTCTGTACCTCTCTCTTGCGTCCTCTCCTTTTTTTTTTACCCCTGGCGGGCTATTTATAGGGAGAGCAAGGGTATAATCGTCCCCTTGAAGATATGGAAACAGATTGAACCGAATCTGTTTAAATCTAGAAAGTAGCCTTTCTGCGAGGCTAAGATAGCTTCTGCGGAGCTAGAATTGGCAGGTCGGTTGATCTTTCTGATTTGTTTTGATCCTTTCCATATCGTTGGGAGATTCTCCTTGATCCTCTTACTCGTTTCAAGAGAGTCAAGAGATTGCGGCAATCACCTGCCATATTTGAATCCCGATTGGATTTGATTAGACTGAATCTGATCTCATCAGGAGATTTTGATTGGTCAAAGGTTGACCATAGCAGACTGATAGCGGAGCTGCCCGCTTTGAAGCTCATAGCGGAGCTAGAGGCAATCCTTAGCGAAGTCTGAAAAGAGGGTTTTCGGTGAAGTTATCAGTTAGCTTCCTGGCGATGCTCTGGATGATGCTAGCCTCTCAAACGAGGCTATCTCCTTGGGCTAATGTAATGCTAAATGCTAGCATTTTAGACCTGCTGAGGTCTGTTTAGAAACAATCCGGGTTCACTGTTCTGCTTGCTGGATCAGTGGAGTCCAAACCGCTTCCTTGTCCCTTGGAGGTGGGTGAAAACTGGTCTTCAGCTCGTCTGTCCCTTGTCTTTTGTAAATGTCAACAAGTTTAGACATCGTTCGGACCAATGAGAATCTTGTCTTTTTTAAGTGTCAACAAGACCCCCTTCAAAGTTTTCGAGAGTCTGCAATAGCTCAGACTCCGAAACACTTTGAACTGCTGTGATGGTATGTGGAGTATGAACGTCGCCATGATGGTTGAGTTCAGCTTCGCTTTGAATCCCGCTTTGGGATGAATTCACCGAAGAATTGTACTGGTTCGCGAGTAGCTTCGCGTCGGGGTAGCTCCGCATCTGGGCTTCCAAGAAATAGGTTCGCTTTGGAACTCTTCTTGCATTTTCTGAGGCCAACTGCCGTGGGGCGGTTACGAGGAGGATCATTCCTTCTTTCGCACTGATCGAGAGAGATGTTCTCCGATTTGCACGTTTCTGAGGGAGGATATTCCCTTTCTTCAAGGCACCATAAGTGCCTTTTATGAGGGAGACGTTTTCTCCCTTTGCATGGTTCCAAGGGAAAACCGTCCCTTTCATCAAGGCGCAATAAATGCCTTGAATGCGCTCGTGCTTCCACGCTTGGGGTGGTTGCGCTCAGGCCATGGGGCCTATAAATAGGACACTCGAGGTCCTCTGAAGAGAAATGTTTTGCCTTTCTTCTTCTCTTCTCTTGGTTGAGAGAGATACTCAGATCTCTGAATTAGTGGGAAAGCCCACTCTGGTTGTCTAACCGGCCAAGGACCAGTAAGTCTTGATCGTTCAACGACTTCACCGCTTTTTAGGGAACTCACCTCCCTTGATTTAACTTTGACAGCTGCTTTAGGGATTAACTTCCCTCGATCTTCATCTTGCACTTGGCTGATCTGCAGAGAAAGATTTTAGCATAGCTTCCCAGTGAAACTATCATTCTGACTTGATCAGAGAAAGATCACTGCATGTTAAGTCCACTGCGTAGGCAGAACTTGGGACTTGGTCTCTTCAAAGGTTGAGCCAGTCTTGCCGTATTGGTGAATGTTGAGACTGTGTCTGACTTTGCCATAGAGGTGAGGCTAGGACTTGGCGTTTGCTGAGCTAGTCCATTAGTTGCTGTGCAGGCGGAGCTTGTCCTCTGCTGAAGACGGATTGCCTTGCCGCCCAAGAATCTGACTTAATATCTTTGCAGCTTTTTCTGTGCTTAACTGCCAACTTGCTCCAATTTGCCTTGCAGTGAGCTATGCTTGCCAGCCTGGTGATTTGATGGAAGAAGCCATAAAATTGCTTTATGCTTCCCCGGTTGAAGCTTTACTTTTAAGCAGGAGGAACAATTCGGGGCAGCGGGTGCGCGTCCCAGAGGCTGTTGGCAGCCTCTTATCCGTGATGATTCGCTCTGAGGTGAGGCTGGCCGCCGCCTTTATCGGAGAGGATCCGCTTCAAGATGATGGGCGTCGCCTGTGGGATCGCCGGCATCATTGCCGACTTTCAACTTTGGTGGCCTTTGATGGCGACCCACTTCAGGAAAGTGGGCACCGCGCCTGTTAGATCACTGGCATCACTGCCGATTCCCATTATACGTGATCTATCGTGTTGGCGGCGATAGGTTTTTATTGCCAGGCTTCAACAAAAATGGCCTGGCAAGATCTGTCATTTTGTGGAGAAAAATGACCGTGTCCTTGCGGCACCACTGATTACAGCCTTATGTAGGAGGAGGGCCCTTCCTGTCCCGTTGGTCTGGCCTGGGAGCAGATAAAACCGCTTGTATGCCTTTTATGCAAATGACCTTGTTAGGCAACTTGGTGTGTTATATGAAACACAGCTTTGATGTAATATCAAATGTACCCTTGCTTTTGAATCAATGAAAGTTCATCGTCTGATCATCTGATTTTTTGCTTGCTTTCACTGAGAGTTTGGCCATAGCTGGGCTAAACTGTGTGCGGAGCTAAGGACATAGTCCTTTCTTTGAGTGATCTTCGCGAGACTGGCATGTCAGCGCGAGCAGCACGCTTTTTAGAGGGCTAAGGTAGGCCTCCCAGCGAAGCCCTTGAAGGTTTGTGCGAAGTCCGCACTTTTGCACTAGTATGAAGTTAACTCTTAGTAGAGTTGAACCGGCGCTTCTCGGGAAGGCGCTTCGGGCGCTGTTTCGAATTAATTCGAAACGGCGGCATGGGCCTTTTTTCGAGGCCTCGTTTCAGGCGCTGATTAGCCTATAAAAGCCCGATCGGGCTGAACATGGAAATGATCTCCTTTTTTCAGAGAACTTTCTATCTCTTCCTCTTCTTCTTCCCTTTCATTCAGAGATCTTTGAGGACTCTAGCAACTCTTCAATGGCGCCCAAAAGACGAGCGGGAAAAGAAGCAGCGACTTCTGCGGCGGAGGGCGTTCCTCCTCCGGTCATCGAGCGACCTGTCGCTGGTAAGAGACTCTTCTCAGAGATGGTGGTCTTGCTCCTATGGAGTTAATATTTGACCATTAGGACGATCGAATATGATCTGTCTTTATCAGGGAACTCGTTTCCCTTCAACTTCCCCATTTTGCTTGCACCAGGGAGGTAAGAACTGAACAGTTCTTCTTTGGGCTTTCGCCCAAAGCCATAACTTGGGCCATCTCCGTACTGTTTGAGGAAAAGGACTTGAATAAGTCCTCTCAGTCATAATGACTTTTGACCATAATGCCCCTTTGATGACGTCAGCCCTTAGGGCTATGTCACTTCCTGCTTTAAGCGAAGTTGGCGCTTTGGATATTTTCTGCAAAGATGCAGTCTTATCCATGAAGTGAAGCTTTTTCAAAGCTATCGCCTTGCAGGTCCTGCTTGCTGGGCGAGGCTATGCCTTAGTGAATTTTTATGCTTTCGCATCCACTTGATTGGTGAACTAATCATAGCTCATTTCTGTTTTTGCAGTACATTACGCCTCCGGCCTCCAGAACAGTCTGTTCGGTGTAGCCAGTCGAGCAGGCGGAAGCATCAGCTTGCAGTTCTATGGGCAGGCTTCATTGTTCAGTGAGCCGAGCTCCCTTGTACGGGATACGCTCATCCAGGACGGTCGTCCGCAGGCCATGCGGAGCATCTTGACTACGGCTCCACTTGAAGATATCGACCGTCAGGCTTACAGAAAGCCTGACTTCATGTTCGGGGATGCTGCACCAGATTCCGATCGCCAGCTGCAAGCCGGTGAAGGCCAGTGGATCTTCCAGTTGGACGGCGAGAGATTCTATCTCCCGTCCGCTAAGCGGCATTTTGCTTTGTCTTTCTTTGCGAGCGTGACTCAGGCTCGGAAGATGGCGTGGGGCGTGAGCCTAAACGCCGAGTCTGTAAGTGTCGGGAGGTTGACATTCCAGTCTGGCTATTCGAGGACTGGCCATCCTCGTAGCATAATGGGGCTATGCCCTGGGAAGGTATCGCGGGACCTTCCAGTAGGAGAGAACCCAGCTGCGGCGCCGACCTTTGGCACTCAGTTCTGCGAAGTTGACGGGAACTACCCCGCCACCAATTTTAGGACTCCCGGTTGGGTCCACCCTCCTAGATCGTGGTGGGCGGAGTTGACCAACTATATCCTCACCCATTTTGAGGGGGACTTAGAGAGGTTAAACCTCCATGAGGCCGTCAGGGCGACCTGCTACGGTATTGAGATGAAGGTGGCGTGCTTCTACACCATCCTTGAGTTGTATTGCCCGGCCTCGGGGACTTTCTTCACCCCAGTTGGTGAGTTGGGCATGGCCCTGCACGAGATGCGAGAGATCTCTGCTTTGCCCTTCGGGTCTCTTCCATACGAAGAGTACTTTCCCTGTGAGGCGGAGTTGGCTATTCTGGAGAAGCAGGAGCCTGCTCTGCTCGAGACATATCGGGAATTGATGTGCCATTTGCACATTTGCTCCAGCATCCACACTGGTGGCAAAGGTAGCTCGAAGAGCTTGAAAAGCTGGGGGAACTACTTGTTCCCGGATATGACTAGTGCGCCTGAGGCAGCCCATTGCGGAGTTGCTGAAGAAGACATCTTGACAAGGATGGAGGTGCATGCTGAAAAGGACATCGTCGTGGCAGAAGATGATGGTCCTCTCGGGAAGGGTGATGGCAGAAGATGATGGTCCTCTCGGGAAGGGTGATGTTCTTCGGAGCTTTCATCATCAGGCCCGTCGGCCTATGTCTCGCAAGGCGTTGCTGGCCGGCTTCTTAACCATCTGGTTAAAGAAATGTGTCGTGCCTTCTTCTTCGGGTGACATCGTCCACCCGACTGTGCCGCTGCCTGCCGTCCGCTTGGTTCATGGCCACCGTCTGGGTCTTCTCCCGGCCATGGTGTGTTGTATTCAGAGGGGCCTTCGTGCACTGACGGAGGCTTTCTGCAGGCCAATGGCGTCAAGGCGAGGGAAGGGTGCCGTCCTGCCTTGTGACGGACCCAATCCTAGGGTAGGTTTACCGTACACCTACTTGATGGCGTGGTTCGCTTTGCACTGCCCCAGTTTGATTGGAGCTGGGGAAGACCCTCCGCAGGGTGTTCAAACGGCGCTTCTCCGTCGCTTTGAAGGCCGTTCGTGGCAGAAAACTTATGTGGCCGAGGCCCGTAAGTTAGTGCGTCGTTATGACGCTTATAGCCTGTTCCGTTGTTTTCCTCGCCTGCGGGGTGCAGGATACAACGAGGAATTCCATGATGTGGAGTCAGGTCGGTCTCCCATGAGTCGGGGTGTTTTCGAGTGGCTGGTCTGTATCCGGCCCTCGCATTTGCTGTACAGGAGTGGGGATACCTGCTACCTGGAGCCCTATGTCCCGAGCCGGTTTGCCCGCCAATTTGGGTATGACCAGTTGTATGTGGGCAACCCCAATCCGGACCTGGCTTTCATGGGGAGCCTCATTGATGGGGCTCGTGCTTGGCGGTTCTTTACCGCGGATGACACTGGAGCGTGGCTACGCACGCCGCCGAGGGATCCCGGCCTTTGGACGACCCTGTGTTTCTGCCAATGGTATGCGGCTTCGAACTCCACACCTGCTAGGTTTAATGCCAACCGTTCGGGTGTGAAGTTAATTTCTCATCGGATGAGGCAGAAGGCTTCTGATAAAATGGAGGGCAAACGAGTCCGTGTTCCTGGCATAGAGGAGTTCATCGCTGTGGATGACAGCGGGGCTTCTGATGCGGGGAGCCCTTGCTTCGAGGCAGGGACGATGGCTGATGCTCATGAAGCTGATGCTCGTGAAGCCGGGTCTGGTGTAGTGGGGACAGCTCCCTCACAACATGTGGAAGAAGTGGAAGAAGAGGACTCTGATGTCCACTTCAAAAGGAAGCGTGGGAGTGGATCCCGTAGGAAGTCGTCGGCGAAGAGGCCCCGTCGCCAGACTCCTACCATCGTGGTAGAGGGTGAGCCCTCTGCTGCGCCTCCTTCTGCTGCTCCATTAGTGGCTGAGCCGTCGGTTGCTGAACCGACTACTGGTAAGATTAGCCCCCATCTAATATGCCTTCAGCGCACTTCAAATAACTCATCATTTGCTTTTTGTTGCAGGAGCTGAGGAGCATGGGGAGCAAGGGGACCAGTATGATCCTCTATTCGCTTATGGAGCTGCTGCTGGTTCCTTTACTCGCTCGGAAGAATCTGGAGGTGATGCGGCCGACATTGGCCCGTCGGGCGCTGGGACTTCTAAAGGAAGTCCTATGGCATCCAGCTCTACCGGGTGGTCTGCGGAGGAATCGGCGAGCAGGCCGGCTATCCGCGTTGATTCTGGCAAGAACTTCACGATGGAACCCCTAGAGACTGATGAGGCTGACGAAGTGACATCAGCCCTCGGTAAAATGACGACCTTTTGATCTCCTCTTGTTTACTGCATCCGCTTTTTGACCATGGCTTTGTTGCAGGTGTTCGGCCTCAAGATGCGTCGGCTTTGAAGGAGCCGGAGACTTCCCCTGGAAGGTCAGAGGGTGGGTTGAGTGCTTCGTCCGCGGCGGATGTTGCCATGTTGGACGTGTTGTATGGCGACTTGCCTTCTTATCAGCCCACGTCAGCTGAAAGGCGAGAGGCTGAAGGGGCGGCAGTCCCGGAGGTATCCTCACTCCCAATCACATCACCGAGTGAGGTGCCGGCAATTTTGCCCAGTGCGGGGCTAAGGGTGATCGTGGACCCTAGTTCCCCGACTTTGATTGTCGAGCCTGCTGTTCAGGAGGTGGTTGCCAGTCCTTCCTCCACGGTGGCTGGCGTGCTGGTGTCGCTGAGGACTCCGTCGAGGTCACCTTTGGCTTGCCCTGCTGCCGTCACTGTTCCCGCTTCTTCTTCTGCGGCGGTGTCGACTAGGTTGGTAGATTGCTCCGAGGTTGTCTCAAGGGTTGATGAAGCTGAGAATGACTTCATCGGTAATCTGGTCGACAGCTTCTATAACAGTTTGGAGCAGACTATCGGTCTAGTCTTGTAGGGCTCGCCTGTGCCATTCTCGAAGCTGAAGATGGTCCTCTCCCGTGGCATTGAGTGTATCCGGGACTTTGAGGGGTACCATCAAGCTGCTGCTGTAGAGCTCCTGGTAGACGACCTTGAGAAGGACGTGGAGGAATGGCGCCATATCCATCGTTCCGACGTAGCGTCTTTGGCTGATGAACGGCTCACACGTCTTGTCGCCCAGAGGCGCGAGGCTCAGCTTGCTGCTCAAGAGGCTGCTGAGGCTATCTCCTCTGACTTGAAGTCCTTGGAGGCAGAGCAAGCAGAGGTTGGGAGTGCAATTGACGCTTCCACCAGTGCTCTTCTTGATGCCGAAGATAAGGTTAAGAGGGCCGAAGAGATGATCCGGAAGGCAAATCTCCTCTTATCCAAAGCTACACAGATGCGTCATGAAGAGTCTGCGCGGCTTAAGCAGCTCAGGGCTCGAAGTGAGGAACTGGCGGAGCGGAAGTCGTCACAGAGGGCGACTTTGGCGGAGGTCGAGGCTCGTCTGGCTCAGGCGGTGGACTTCGATGAGGCTGAGCTAAGATCACAGGCGCTGGCCCAGGCTGCTGATGACAGGAGGACGAGGCTAGCTTCGCTCGGAGATCGGATCCGATCTTATCATGTACGCCTATAGGCTCCTCCATGTATCCCATCCTTTTGGAATTTAATAAAAATTCTTTCTTTTGTCGTCTTTGTTTGTTTGGATAATGAGGCATGGCTGTCTGTTGGTTCAGGGTCGCAATGACATAACCAATTGGGACGTCGCCAGTCTCGAGGTCAGCCCTTTTGCGGGGCTAAAAGGGGAGATACTTGCCTTTTGTAAATGTCAGCAAGCATCGAGATTGAGACTTAGCTGTCCGCTGGTTCAGAGGTCGCGATGACGTAACCAATTGAGACGCCACTAAGCTCAATGATAGATGAAACTTGGCTATCTGCCAGTTCAGAGGTCGCAATGACATAACTGGTTGAGAAGCCACCAAGCTTCAAAATAGGTGATACTCATCTTTTGTAAATGTCAACGAGTATCGAGACCTGTCTTTTGTAAATGTCAACAGGGCTCGGGATTGAGACTTAGCTGTCTGCTGGTTCAGAGGTCGCGATGACGTAACCAATTGAGACGCCACTAAGCTCAATGATAGATGAAACTTGGCTATCTGCCAGTTCAGAGGTCGCAATGACATAACTGGTTGAGAAGCCACCAAGCTTCAAAATAGGTGATACTCATCTTTTGTAAATGTCAACAAGTATCGAGACCTGTCTTTTGTAAATGTCAACAGGGCTCGGGATTGAGACTTAGCTGTCTGCTGGTTCAGAGGTCGCGATGACGTAACCAATTGAGACGCCACTAAGCTCAATGATAGATGAAACTTGGCTATCTGCCAGTTCAGAGGTCGCAATGACATAACTGGTTGAGAAGCCACCAAGCTTCAAAATAGGTGATACTCATCTTCTGTAAATGTCAACGAGTATCGAGACCTGTCTTTTGTAAATGTCAACAGAGCTCGGGATTGAGACTTAGCTGTCTGCTGGTTCAGAGGTCGCGATGACGTAACCAATTGAGACGCCACTAAGCTTCAAAATTGCAATGGAGTTTGGGAAAAGTCTCGTTTTCACGGGGAGAAACGAGGGAATCACTGTCATAGGTTTAATGTTAACGTAACAGCGAGATATATATGTGGTCCTACCATTCTATGGTGAGAATTGGTAGGTGATTTTGGTGGTCTCATTCTCACGGGGAGAAACGAGGGGATTGCTGTCATAGGTTTAATGTTAACATAACAGCGGAATATATGTGGTCCTACCATTCTATGGATGAGAATTGGTAGGTGATTTTGGAGAGGGAATCAAATGGGAGCAGGTCCCTTAGGATTTTTAGCAAACCCCCAGCTATCAACGGGTTTAATGGAGCTTGGAGAAAGAGAGAGGCTCTCTTTGTGCGCATTCCGGACGCGCGGATCTCGATCAGAGGTGTAATGTTAACTTGATCGAGAGCAGGATCCTTGATTAAGGATAGTATTTCTTTAAGAATTTGCCATTGATTGGCATCATGAGGAGGTCGCCATCTGCAGTTGTAAGGCGGTATGCTCCGTTTGAATAGACTGTCTCTATCACAAACGGTCCTTCCCATTTAGGCTGAAATTTGCCTTTGGTCTTGTGCGTCATAATCATCGGTCGTCTGACGGCTAAGACTAGGTCTCCTTTGTGGAAGACTCTCTGCTTGACCTTCTTATTGAAGGCTTTTGACATCCGAGCCTGATATAGCTCGATGTGTTGCTGAGCTTGCAGCCGCTTCTCGTCCAGGGCTTTGAGCTCTTGAAGACGCAAGCGATCATTGTCTTCTGATGTCATCTTAGTAGTCAAGGCTACCTGCAATGATGGCACCTGGATTTCCAATGGGATGACCGCTTCGCACCCATATACCAGGGAGAAAGGCGTATTGCCTGTCGGTGTCCGAACCGTAGTCCGGTAGGCCCAAAAGCATTCACCGAGCTTTTCGTCCCAATCTCGCTTATTCGAGGAGACGAACTTCTTGAGCAGCTTGATGATCGTCTTGTTAAATGCCTCTGCCAAGCCGTTGGCGGCAGGATTGTAGGCGGTTGAAGCCACATTCTGAATTCGGTATTTATCGCAGAACCGATAGAACCCTTGGCTTACGAATTGGGGACCATTGTCATGGATGATCCGTCTGGGTACACCAAATCGATGGATGACATGGTGTTTGATGAAGCTAACCAGATTGGAGGTTTTAACTTCGGCCAACGGTGTGGCCTCTGCCCATTTTGAGAAGTAATCGGTTATTGCCAGGATAAACCAGTGACCTCTTGCCGAAGAGGGACTGATTGGCCCTACGACATCGATTCCCCATGCTTCAAATGGCCATGAAGCAATAGTAGGGTGGAGCAACTCCGAAGGTTGGTGTATGAAGTCTGCATGGACCTGGCACGCCTTGCACCTTCGTGCATATTGGGTGGCATCGGCCATCATGGTCGGCCAGTAGTACCCAAGTCTGTGCAGCCTGTCTTTAAGCTTTGGACCCGGCTGGTGAGCTCTGCAAATGCCATCATGTGCTTCCTTAAGCACTTCCTGTGCCTCTGAATGAGAGAGACAACGGAGGAGGACACCGTCATATGAACGACGGTAGAGTGTCTTCAAGGTGGGATTATAGTGGAAACGGAGCGACCTTCGTCTGATGGACGCCGCTTCTTTGGGATCGTCTGGAAGCAGACCGTGCAGAGCGTAGTCAATGAGAGGGAAGCGCCAATCCCTCGGCTCAAGACCCACGGAGATATTATGGACCTCTTGGATCCTTAGCATATGCTTGGAGCATACGAGATGCCGGGTTGCGACTGTGAGGTGATACTCGGTGTCGGCCGGTAAGGCTAGCGTTGTCGCTAATGCAGCGAGAGCATCCGCCTTGGTATTTTGAGATCGGGACACATGCCCGATGTAGAAGCCTTCAAATAAGCTAGCCAATTCGATGGTTGTATGATAATAAGGCACCAAGTCCTCATGGCGGACTTCATATTCGCCTTTGACTTGACTGATGACCAGCTTTGAATCGCCGTAAGCTTCGAGGTAGCGTACCCCCATTCCCCGGGCGAGCTGGAGGCCGATGAGCAGAGCATTATATTCCGCTACATTATTAGAGCATGATTCTGTCAAGGAGAATGCTCTGGGAAGGATATGATCCTGTGGGGAGATGAACACAACCCCCACTCCGGCGATAATCTTCCCTTTGGGGCCCATCCGCGATGCTCCGTCGAAGAACATCTGCCACACTTCCTCTGCTGAGGTTGCATTAGACTCGAAGACTTCATCAGGGATGTCTTCGTGAAGTTTGAATGTTCTGAAACTGGATGAGCAGCTAAGAACTCTGCAAGGGCCTGGCCTTTAACTGCCTTCTGAGGAGTAAAGGTCATGTCGTATTGAGACAACAGAAGTGCCCATTTAGCCAACCTTGAATTCAGCGACCCTGGCTTCGTCATGAGAAGACGTAAAGGGTTCACCCTGGAGATGACATGTATAGTTTGGCCAACTAAATAATGTCGTGTTTTCTGGACAGCGAAGACGAGAGCTAAACACTCTTTCTCAATAGGATTGTAGCGAGATTCCGCTCCTATGAGAGTCCTGCTCAGATAATAAATGGCCTGCTCATGGCCATTGTCGTCCTTCTGAGCGAGGAGGGCACCGAGGGAATAGTCCAGAGCTTTTACATAAAGCAAGAATGGTTTCCCTGATGTAGGGGCCACTAAGACCGGAGGTTTTGTGAGATACCTCTTAATGTCTTCATAGGCTTCTTGACAAGCTTGGTCCCATATGAAGGCAGTACCTTTTTCATGAGACGGGTAAAGGGCTGGCAACGGCCCGAAAGATTTGCTATGAATCTTCTGATGTAGGCTAATCTGCCTTGCAAGCCTCGGAGCTCTTTGAGGTTCCTTGGTGGATGCATGTCCTGGATGGCTTTGACTTTGTCTGGGTCCAGATGGATCCCTTTTGATGTGACAATGAACCCAAGGAATTTGCCACTAGACACTCCTAAGAAGGATTTTGTCGGGTTCATTTTCAGCTGATGAGCCCGCATTATGTCGAACATCGTTCTCAGATCGCGAAGATGTTCATTTTTGCTGCGGCTTTTGACGGCAATGTCGTCAACATAGCATTCCACCGTCTTTCGGAGATGGTCGCGGAAGATCATGCTCATCGCCCGCTGGTAGGTTGCTCCGGCGTTCTTCAGTCCAAAGGGTATTACAGTGTAGCAGTATACCCCCAATGGCGTTCGGAAAGAAGTATGCTTCTCGTCATCAGGATACATCTTGATCTGGTTGTACCCTGAGAAGCCGTCTATGAAAGACATCCTCTCGAACCCGCATGTGTTGTCGATCATGACATCAGTGATCGGCAGTGGGAATTCATCTTTGGGACAGGCCGTATTGAGATCACGGTAGTCGATGCAGATCCGTATTTCCCGTTCTTTTTGAGGACGGGGACGATGTTAGCTACCCAGTCTGGATGTTGTTCCTCCCGGATGAAGCCACAAGCAATGAGCTTATGAACTTCGGCTTCAATAGCCTCCATGATGTTTGGGCGGAACCGACGTTGTTGCTGCTTGACCGGCTTAACGTCGTTCTTGATGTTTAGACGGTGCATGGCGACCTGTGGATCAAGTCCGGGCATGTCTTCATAGCTCCAGGCGAAGACATCTATATACTCTTTTACGAGCATTATCAATTCTTCCTTTTCGATGAGTGATAAGCTTTCACTTATGAAAATAGGCTTGGGGTGATCTTGACTACCCAAGTTGACCTGGATCACCTTGTCCTCGGTAGGTGGCTCGCGCAGCTCGAACCGCTTTTCCCATTGGAGACTTAATTGCTGGGCCCAAGGTTCCTCCTCAGCAGCTTCTGCAGGTTCCAATTGACTGGCTGAAATCATATTCACAGTGAGGCCGTTGAACATTCCTCCTATGCTGATGTCAGAGTCCCACTCGGCAGATGAGTCCAACTGTGATGGAATTGGTTCGTTGTCTTTGACTTGAACCGTTACTGATGATGTGGGTGTAACATAACCCAACCCCCTGCGTGTACTATCGTAGTAACTTACAGGTTTCCCTTTCGGGACAGCATTACGCGTTAGACCGCGTCTTCCTTTTCCGAAGTTCAGGCCGCCTGCCTGTTTCAAGTCATATCCCATCTTCTCCATAATATGGCGTGCCGGTTGTGCATAATGGAAGAACTGTGGGGTTTCTGAATCTGAGCTTGACTCTGTAGCTGCAGGTCCCCGTGGCTGGGTTCTACCAAAGATTATCGGCAACTGACCTTGATTGGATGGAGGGATTACCAGTGTGGCCCCTTCTATAACCTCCACAGATGTAGTAGCCGAACTTGGCTCATGTACGGGCATGTGCAGAGAGCCCTCTATGATGGATTTAATTGACCCAATACTCGCAGGATAACCAAAAGAGATACTATCATTAATTACCCATTCTCCCTCTTCATCAGAAGGGATACTACATTGGGGGTCATTGAGGAAACATGCTGTAATTGGTTCGCCAATCAAAATGGCTGGCACGCCTGTTTCGGATTCTGAATCCGCCTCATTGCCACTTTCATCATCGTCTGGCAATGGCTCTGCAGGCGTTCCGTCGGCCTCTTGATACAGGAGGGCGTCGGTGAAGTAGTTTTCCACCCCCTTGAAGGGTTGCTTTTCAGCGAAGACAGTTCGTACTGTCGCATCATCTTCAACATATTTGAAGCATTGGTGGAGGGTGGAAGGAACGATCCAGTTGGCATGGATCCAGGGTCTTCCTAGCAGCAAGTTATATGATGTGTCAGCGTCAATGACATAGCACGTCACTTCTGACTTCAAGCTCCCGATTCTGCAGCGGAGCCGAATCTTTCCAAGCGGATGGCTGCTCCCGGCGTTGAAACCATATATTGTAGTGGTGGTTGCGGACAACCTGTACAATGGTATGCCGAGGAAATAGAGGAGCCTTTTGGGGATGATGCTGAGTGCAGACCCCGGATCGACTTGTACTCTTTCAATGCATGTTGAACCGATATATCCGGTATAGTACAGAGGTCGATCATGCTTGTTGTCTTTGAGAAGCATATCTTCCGCCGTAAAGGTAATAGCAGGCACCTTGGATTGTGCGTGATGGCACTCTGAGCAGGAAGGCCGCATCTCATCACCAGGAACCTCAGGCATGCATGTCAGAAAGGACTCGGAGTTGGCCAGCGCATCTCTGAGTGCCTCTCTTGTCTCTTTAGAGAGACGAAGGAGCTCGTGTATTGTGATACGAGCCGGGATATTGGCTAAGTGGGCCAATATATCAAAGCGAAAGGGCGTGGCTAACCCTTGGCCTGGCGGTTTCTTCAACACATGGTCGAACCGCACCTCCTTAGGCTTCTCCTTCCCTTTGGTCAGGACTGGAGTGGATGCCGGCATTGGTACTGACGTCGTTTGCTGTTGTATCTCGTCAGTAGACTTGTCATACTGCCTTAAGTATGATTTTCCAGACCGGGTGCCCGTCTGTTGAGGTGCATCTGCCTGCGCTGTACAGGCATGCTTCTCTTCTTCTGAATCGCTGAGGGAAGCCGAAGTAAGATTACCATCATCTGGCAGGACAGAGATGACATTGCAGGACTTGCCCTTTTTGCTGGAGTCCTTCGACGTCCGCTGTACGTCTTGGACGAGGTCAGGGTGTATCCACATAAATTTCCCTGTCTCCAATGTTAAAGGGACGAGACCCTTGTTGCATTGAGTCATGGCTGGAGGATGCTTGACTTCCAACCGCGGCGCCGGGGCTGAATAGGTCCCGTTGGGAACTGTGACCTTCTGGGCAGTGCCGAACTCAAGAGTCACCATATTGGTAGTGACTTTCTTCTGTTCCGTCTTCAATGTGAGGACTCCGGCGTCGACCAAGGCTTGAATTCTATCCTTGAGAACATAGCACTTGTCAGTAGGATGGTGGATCATCCTGTGGTAGAGGCAGTATTTAGGGTCGTTTGTACGCCCTATCTCATTGGGACGCCGAGCATCCGGTAGCTTCATTTTGTTTCCTTTGTGGAGCAGATGGAATATCGTGACCACCTGATCATCTCTGAAGGAGTACTACTTTGGAGGAAACTTGGGCTCTTGGCTGTTGACGCCGCTCTTCTTGGCCTTTGACTGCATGTCCCCGGTCAGCTCGACGGACATAATCTCCTTCCCTTTAGCTTGGGAAGACTGCGGGAGATCGCTACGCCCTTTGTTGTTCGCGCCCCATTTGCTTCTAGGGGCGGATGGCTCAAACTTCTTAGCCGATTTCTCAGCTATCTTAGCTTGTTCGACCAATTCCTTCCAAGTATGGGCTTTGACAGCCCCCATGCGAACTTCCACTTGGTCTAAGAAGTTGTGCCTGCATGTCTGTAAGAGCATGGGTAATGGCATCCCTGCTGGGCACATCAGAGATAGATTTCTGAACCGCTCAATGTATTCACGGACAGATTCGCCTTTCCTCTACACAGTGGAAAGGAGCTTGTCCATGGTCACTTCGGTGTCATCCTCATAGAAGCGAGAGAGGAACCGAGTTTCCAGGTCGACCCAGGAATTGATAGAGCCCTGAGGAAGGCTTCGGAACCAGTCGAATGCCACCCCTTTCAAGGTGCCGATGAACAACCTAGCCATGATGGCGTCATTGCTTAGAACATTACCGGTCTGGGACCGGAAATAGTAGATGTGCTGATTGGGCGAGCTCTTACCATCATACGTATGCAACGTTGGTGGTTTGAACTTTGGCGGATATGGCACCAAATCCCAATCCAGTGGGTAAGGACGAACTGCCCTACTTTCTTTAATTCATCCCTCTGAGCCAGGGATGAAATTTGAGCTTGAAGGCCTTTAAGGACTTCGGCATCCAGGGAAGAGCCTCCCTTAGATTTCTCCGTCTTGGGCGGATCGTTGCTGAGGTGTCCCTCCTCATCATGATTGCTCCCGGTATCATCATTCGGTTGCCGAGGAGCTGAGCGAGCATCTGTTGAATATTGTCCAGGGCCTCTTGCTGAGTTCTAGAGGTCTGCTCCTGAGCTTCCAAACGCCGACGAAGATCGTCATTGGCGTTATCGGCCATATTAACCGATGCTTTGTCCGTTCGCACAGAACTGACTGTTGCTGAAGAGGCATACCCGCTGTCTTCATCTTCTCCATCAGATGATTGGGGCGACCACCTGAGTTGTGGCACGGTTGGGACCGTCGAGGAGGAAGGCTACTCATAATTATAGGGTATCGCTACCCTGGATCTGGTGTTTCGGAAAACACCTTCTTCGCGCACCAAGACTTCACCTAAGCCTGGGCTATAATCTGGATCTGGGGAGCCGAAAGGGGTATCATCAGATGTATGACCTTCCCTGTGTCGCTCTCGGTTTCTTCCGGTCATGTTGACGGACGCGAAGGCTGGGCCTCGCGAAGCGCTCCTTTCATAATGCTTCTTTATGGCATGTGCGGACAACCGATCAAACACCGATTGACGGTGCGGAGATGCAGCCTTGATTGGATATTGCCGACAGCGGGCTGAATGGATTGTCACAAGTCGGCACCCTCTTTGACAACACGGGGAAGTGGTTTGGAGAGACTCCAATTCCCGCTTGTTCGTCAAGAATTGTCGCAAGTTAGGCTCAACAGAGCCTGAACAACCCCGTGGAGAGGCCTTTCTGGAGCGTACAAGGGATGATGCTCCGTTCTTCTTATCCCTGCAGAAGGGATTAGTACTGAATAGTACTTCGGCGCTAGCTTCGCCGACAGGTGCGAGCTTAGTGCCTGATGAATTGGGGAGCGGAGCACGCTGTGGTGCTTTGCCCGCTATTCTGCTGCGAAGGGGATCAACCTCAGATAACACTGCGGTCTTAGCCTTGCGGCCGCGAACCCAGTGAATTTGTTGTGGTATAATAGCTTCGCTTGTGCGAGCGAGGCTGACAGGAGGCTTTGCTGCCCTTGATTCAGGTGACGGTATGATTGCCGTCGTGACTTCATGGCTGGCAGCATCGTCAGGGCAGATGGGCATCTTACCCTTTTCTTCGCGGGAGAGGTGGAGTCTCGAAATGACTACTCCGGGAGCTTTGGTTGAAGACTCCCGTTTAGGCTTCCATATCAGCCTTGACAGGGGACGCCTAGGTTCGCAAGGAACCTGAATAGCCACAAGCGGAGCTGTGGGGTGCTGGCAAGATTCTGCCTCTGGTTTCTGATTTGAAACCTTGGCCATGAAGACCTTCCTGTGCTTCCGTGCTCGAAGCGTCAGGCCACCCCCAGAGAGGACTTCTTCAAATCTTCCTTGATCGACCTGGATAACCAGGTTCTCAAAAGTGCAGGATCTGGGCTGCGGGTATGTTTTCTTGTTGCGCCAGAGAACTGCGGCAGGTTTGCAGAGAACCTTTTCCGTCTCCGCAGAGACTTTGCTTGAAGATTTAGCCAGAGAAGATCTGGCTGCACCGGCTTTTCTGAATTCAGAGATAGACCCGAAGGTCTGTTCGTCGCATTGCGACACTTGATTCTCAGCAGAGGAGAATACATTCCCCAGCAGAGTCGCCACCTTGTTTTCCATTATGTTTGCAAAGGGGGAAAACTTACAAATAAAAGTTTGAGGAGCTAAATTACAGGTATTCTCAAAAGATTACAAGTAGATCTCCTCAGATATTCTGGAAAAATGTGCCGATAGGAGTCTGATCAGCGCGCGACCACTTTGTCCCTTTGACGATGCGAGCGATGAGATTCCCTTCTCGCCTGGTTCGGGGAATCAGAGAACAGAAGGTTGGTAGAACCCTCTTGCTGCTTCTCAAAATCGCCTTCGATAAGGAATTCCTTCTCGCCTGGTTCCGGAGATTCCTTGAGGGGAAGGACGACGTTAGGGTATCAACACCCTGATTAGAGAAAGCAATTCTCTAAAAGGTCTCTGAATTCGAGAGCGCACGGTACTTTGTGAAGAAGCCTCTACTTGTGGAGTCCTCCCGTATGCCTCTTTTTCTTTTCTGTACCTCTCTCTTGCGTCCTCTCCTTTTTTTTTTTACCCCTGGCGGGCTATTTATAGGGAGAGCAAGGGTATAATCGTCCCTTGAAGATATGGAAACAGATTGAACCGAATCTGTTTAAATCTGAAAAGTAGCCTTGCTGCGAGGCTAAGATAGCTTCTGCGGAGCTAGAATTGGCAGGTCGGTTGATCTTTCTGATTTGTTTTGATCCTTTCCATATCGTGGGAGATTCTCCTTGATCCTCTTACTCGTTTCAAGAGAGTCAAGAGATTGCGGCAATCACCTGCCATATTTGAATCCCGATTGGATTTGATTAGATTGAATCCGATCTCATCAGGAGATTTTGATTGGTCAAAGGTTGACCATAGCAGACTGATAGCGGAGCTGCCCGCTTTGAAGCTCATAGCGGAGCTAGAGGCAATCCTTAGCGAAGTCCGAAAAGAGGGTTTTCGGCGAAGTTATCAGTTAGCTTCCTGGCGATGCTCTGGATGATGCTAGCCTCTCAAACGAGGCTATCTCCTTGGGCTAATGTAATGCTAAATGCTAGCATTTTAGACCTGCTGAGGTCTGTTTAGAAACAATCCGGGTTCACTGTTCTGCTTGCTGGATCAGTGGAGTCCAAACCGCTTCCTTGTCCTTGGAGGTGGGTGAAAACTGGTCTTCAGCTCGTCTGTCCCTTGTCTTTTGTAAATGTCAACAAGTTTAGACATCGTTCGGACCAATGAGAATCTTGTCTTTTTTAAGTGTCAACAGAGATATCTTTTATTGGGTTGTGATAACAAGAATTGTATTATCAATATGATGATCATGAGAAGTTAAAATTTATCATTTCTGAAATTCTATGGATGCCGAGAGGGAGACTCTAGAGCTTATGTTATTATATTTCTCCATAAGTAGGCGATGTCAGGCCGAAATATCTTCATGATTGTCTGGATGATTTTGAGTTCAGTTATATGATTGGATTGAGAATAAGTAGGCTGATGTTAGCCAAAATTATTACGTTTGTATTGGATATCATATCCGACCAGTAATTACAAGGGAGGTGCTGCTGAAATTTTTAAGAAATTGAAAATGATTTTAATAATTTATCGATTTAAATGGATGTTATGTAAATTGAGGATGTTAGAAATCTGGGACCGTTACAGTTGGTATCAGAGCTCAGGATATGGAATGAGAATTGAGTATAGAATAGTTCTCGTAGGGAGATAACTGATTGTTATGATTGCTATGTATGTGTGTGACTTATTTGTATATGAATATGTTATTTGATGTGATGGGTTAAGGAAGGTAGGAGTTCTTACGTGTATGATTAATCTTGAAACGGGAGATATTTGGTCACTGCCTTATGTTCAAATTGTGGTACCCACATGCCATGATTCGGATACGCTCTGCTAGGGGTGTGGGCCCTCAGTATGAGCGGCAAGTGGTATGGGACACTAGGGTAAGGGAATGTTTCAAATATCAGACGAGTCAGGATTAAGTCAGATTGTAAGAACATAGTATAAAGTTAATCTAGAGGTGATGAATTTTTCGATGATGAAGGATTGAAAAGGACATTCAATTGGCAAAGAGACATATTGCGATATAAAGAAGAACACACTTATCTATTTCAAGCGTGTCAAGTTTCAAGGACGAAACTTTTGTAAGGGGGGTAGAACTGTAACACCCTGATTTTTTTTACCTTGATTTAATATTCTAATACTTGAGTTGTTAGCCCAAGGTTACAATCACCTGTTTTAGTGTGTTCTGATGATCACAAAACATATATAGTTATTTGTACTAATCATGTCTGTTGTTTGAGTGTGTTTCAGGGTTCTAATGAAACTAGAAGTTTTCTCCCTTAAAAGGAGTTTTGACTCAAGTCACCTCAATTTAGGCTCAAGTATCAAGCTTGCAAGATCATATGGAGAAGCCCACTTGAAGAACTTGTAGTCCTTTAGAACCAATGTAAGAAATAGTTTGTTAAAGTTTGAGTATTAGAAAATTGGCTCTAGGATACACACACACATATTTTTATATAAGTTTTCATGTTTAGCTTTTATCCTTAAGTTTCATCCCTTGGTATATATATACATGACTCCAACTTTTTACAAAATGAATATCTTGTTTAAATCATGTATGTATACTCTTTCTAGCATGATTTACAATACTTCAAAATGTTTTACAAAAATTCCAAAGTCCTATTTCTTGCTGATTTTCTGTTTCAGGCAAGACCGGTCGACCGGAGCTTGTATCCAGGACGTGCACGCTTGTGCACGTCTGTTGGTCGGCCGACCGGTCGCCCGACCTGTAAACCCCAACTCTCTGTTAATTTCGGTCGACCGGCCGGCCGACCGACAGTTAATATCTTTGTTTCCTTCTTGAGGCCGGTCGACCGGACGGTCGACCCGAGCCCAACGACAATATGCCAGCAAGGCGGACGGCCGACCGGACCGGTCGGCCGCCAAGCCTGCTGCTGCCCAACGGCTCTTTCCTCTTTGGTGATTTTCTGAAAATCTGTTTTTGGTCTGTTTTGTGGCAGTTTTTCTCTGAACTTTAGGGATTATTTTCTGATCAAATAAGCTTAATTTAAATGAGTTTTTAATCCCTTCCTCTCTATATAAATAGAGGAGATAGGTCTCTTGCAAAGATACCAAGAAAAATCCTTAAGTTTTCAAAGTTTTAAAAGAGAAGAAAAGTTTTAAGCTCTCCATTTTTTCCATTCATTCTTGAGCTTGTTTTCAGTTGTGTTTTCTAGCAAAGATCATTCTACAACTGAGTTTTTCTCACTACACTTCTTAGAGCCAAAAATTCCAATCCTCATTCTACAAGGAGTTGTAAAAGAGAAGTGTTGTAAAGAGTTTGTGATCATTGTTGTGATCACTTGGTTACTTGTTCTTCTTGTTCCTCTTGTGGAGATACCCTTTGGTAGAGGCTTGTAAGTGGTGGAGTTCGGTACTCCGGTCTTCGGTAGACCTTTGTAAAGTCCTCGGTGGATAGTGGAAACCCTTCACGGAGGTGAAGGCTGGGAGTAGAGCGGTGGCTCGAACCTCGAAACAAATACTTGTGTTTGCGATTGCCTTCTTGCTCTTGCTCTCTATTCGCTTTACTCTCTATTGCTCCTTATTACTTGTTTGTGATATTTGTGATATATCTTGTATGCACTTCACCATTGCATTCATTCCTTGTTATTGTCGATCAATTCTCTTACAACAAGATTGCATTGCGCACCTCTAACTCATATCCAGAGGAATCAGGAGGAAGGAGTTCAGAACCTTCACTGGGTATTCGGCTCTTAGTCTTGTTTTGAGAGATTGTTGCATCATTCATCCATCTTAGTTTTAAAAAGTTTATTAGATTAGCAATTACACCTATTCACCCCCCCCCCTCTAGGTGTTTTTCAATTGTTATCAGAGCATAGGTCTCTAGGCTCTGGCTTAACAACCTTAGAGAGATCCTATTTTTGCTAATCATTTCATTCATTTCCACTTAGTAAAAATGGCCGATGGAATTAAGACCCCTCCTAAGTTTGATGGACTTAACTTTCCCATATGGAAGGTTAAAATGACCGTTTTCTTGCAATCTCTAGGAAGTCGAGTTGCAAAGGCTGTGACCAAACCCTTTAGTGCACCCCATGGTGATGAATCCACTTGGTCCGAAATTGAGACTAAGGAATTTGATGCCAATGCTAGGGCTCATTATGCACTCCTTCAAACCCTTAATGATGATGATATAGCTAGAGTTATTCATTGCACGTCCGCATATGAAATTTGGACACATTTGCTAGTTACACATGAGGGGACTTCACAAGTGAAGAGGGCTAAAATAGACCTTCTTCGGTCCCAATATGAGAACTTTTGCATGTAAGAGAATGAAACCATAGATGATATGGTTACAAGATTTACAAAGATCACTAATGGACTTTCTTCTCTAGGTGATGCTATCGACAACGACCAAAGAGTAAGAAAGATCATCCGGGCTCTTCCTCCTTCATGGGAAGTAAAAGCAACTACCTTGAAGGAACTCAATGACAAGGAGGAGATGGAGCTAATTGGTCTTATTGGGAACCTCAAAACCCATGAGATGGAGAGAAAAGCTAGGGAGGACATGGCTCCTTCCAAGAAGAAAACAATTGCCTTCAAGAGTCAATCCTCATACTCCGACGAAGACAATGAAGAAGAAGATGACGAAGAGCTCTCACTTCTCGTTAAGAATGTTCGGAGGATGTATAACAAGGCTCAGTTTCAAGGAAGAAGGAGATGGCAAGGAGGCAAAGAAGAAAGAAAGATAATTTGCTTCAATTGCCAAAGACCGGGTCACATTGTTGCGGAGTGCCCGGATAAAGTGAAGCCCTCCACCTCAAAGAAGCCTTACAAGAAGAAAGCGTTGAAGGCTACATGGGATTCCGAGAGCGAATCCGAGGAGGAAGTTGACACCGCCAACATGTGCTACATGGCTAATGAAGGCACAAGCAAGGTAACCCCCAACACTTCTTTTGATTGTGAGCTTTCCATGGATGAGCTAGGAGAAGCATTTGTAGAACTCTCACATAACTATGATGTTCTTAAGAAAAAGTATTTAAATATGAAAAAGGAAAATGAGTCTCTTAATCATCATGTTTTTACTCTTACTAAAGAAAAAGATGAATTATCTTCTACTTTGGTTTCCACCCAAAAAGATTTTGATAACTATAAGATTTCTTGCAAGGGTAAGTTTCCACAAGTTAATGAAAATGAGATTTTCATGCTAAAAGAGAAAATTGATTCTTTAAGAGTTGTTTTGAAAAAGTGTGAATTTGACAAGAATAGGCTTGAGGCTATGTTTCCTAAGAAACAAGCCCTAAGAAACAACCCCATGTTATGCATGCTCATATTCATAAATCACAACCTTTACATCATGCCAAACCACACAAACGTGCTCACACTTCACACACACATCATGCATTCATGTATGGTAAAGTATTTTCATGTTCATATTGTGGCCGTAAAGGTCACTTAGTTAAGTTTTGTTATGATAGACTAAATGCATCTCGTCATAATGTTTGGGTTCGAAATACTAACTTTCAAGGACCCAAGAGAATTGGGTACCAAAGTCAATAAATTTGTTAAATGATGTAGGTACTTTCCAAGGCGCAACGACGTAAAGGATTATGGTATCTTGATAGTGGTTGCTCAAGGCACATGACTTGGGATATCAACAACTTTGCAACCCTATCAAGATGCCATGAAGGTGGCACCGTCACCTTCGGAGATGATGCCAAGGGTAAAATCATCGGTATTGGTAATGTTAAACTTGGTACATCCCCTTTAATAGAAAATGTAGTTTTAGTTGATAGCCTCAAGCATAATCTCTTGAGTGTTAGTCAACTTTGTGATAAAGGTTTTGATGTAGTTTTTGATAATATAGTTTGTAAAGTAATTGATAGAATTTCTAATATTTGTGTGTTTTTCGGTTTTCGTGAAAATAATGTTTATATGATTGATATGTCTAATATGTCTTGTAATATTGCTTGTTTAAAAGCCCTCGATGATGACTCTTGGTTGTGGCATAGAAGATTAGGCCACATTTCTTTTGACCATATATCTAGGTTAAACACAAAGGAAATAGTGAAAGGTATTCCTTGCTTGAATTTTGAAAAGGACCGGGTTTGTGACGCATGTCAACTTGGGAAACAAACCAAGTCTTCTTTCAAGTCAATCAAGGATATCATGACATCACGTCCCTTGGAGGGAATCTATATGGATTTATTTGGTCCTACTCAAACCAAAAGTCTAAGTGGGAATCGTTTTGCATTTGTTTTGGTTGATGACTTTTCTCGCTTTACTTGGGTTTTCTTTTTGGAACATAAAAATCAAGCCTTTTCACATTTTCAAGCCTTTAAGAAAAGAGTTGAAAAGGAAAAAGATACTTCAATTTTAAGAATAAGAAGTGATAGAGGAGGTGAGTTCATTAACCTACCCTTTACCACTTTTTTGTGAAGAATAAGGAATTAAGCATGAACTATCTTGTCCTAGAACTCCACAACAAAATGGAGTAGTTGAACGGAAAAGTAGAACATTACAAGAGATGGCTAGGACAATGCTTAGTGAATATGGTCTACCACATTATTTGTGGGCCGAGGCCGTTAATACATCATGCTATATATCAAATCGTATTTTCTTATGTAAAAATACTTCAAAAACTTCTTTTGAAATGTACTTTTCTAGAAAACCAAATGTTTCATATTTTAAAGTTTTTGGATGCAAATGTTTTATTTTAAATACAAAGATAATCTAGGAAACTTTGATGCTAAATCTTATGAAGCAATTTTGTTGGCTATTCCAACACTAGTAAAGCCTATACAATTTTTAACAAGTCATCTTTAACTATTGAAGAGTCTATTCATGTGAAGTTTGAAGAATCTAACTTGTTTGTTAAGAATGTTGTAGAAATAGATTCTTTGAATGAAGGTTTGGAGAAAGTTACCTTGGAGGATTCACCTCCCATGGAGGCAAGCCAAAGGATGATGAAGGAAGTGAAGCTAAAGTAGAAGAGGTTCAAGGAAATGAAATTCAAACAATTGAAGTAGAGCCTACTCAACAACTTCCAAAGGATTGGAGATACAATCCACATCATCCCAAGGACCTCGTTATAGGTGAAGTATCTAAAGGGGTAACCACTCTCTCTAAACTTCATGACCTTTGTGGGCACTATGCTTTTATTTCTCATGTTCAACCAAGAACGTCCTCGAAGCCGAGGCCGATTCATATTGGTTGCTAGCCATGCAAGAGGAACTCAATCAATTTGAGCGCAACCAAGTTTGGCACCTTATTCCTAGGCCCCACGATAGACCAACAATTGGTACTAAGTGGATCTTTAAGAACAAGTTGGATGAATGGGTAACGTTGTTAGGAATAAAGCTAGGTTAGGTTCCCAAGGTTACACTCAAATCGAAGGAATCGATTTTGAAGAAACCTTTGCACCCGTAGCACGGCTTGAAGCCATACGGATGACACTTGCATTTGCATCATATAAAGATTTTAAGTTGTTTCAAATGGATGTTAAAAGTGCTTTTCTAAATGGTTTATTGAGGAGGAGGTGTATGTTGAACAACCCCCCGGGTTTATTGATCCTACACATCCGGATTTTGTTTTTAAACTTGACAAAGCTCTTTATGGTTTAAAACAAGCCCCTAGGGTTTGGTATGAAAGACTTTCTTCATTTCTAATTTCAAATGGTTTTAAGAAAGGTAAAATAGATACTACTTAATTTACAAAACATGTGAAAATGATATTCTTATTGTGCAAATTTATTTGGATGATATCATTTTTGGTTCTACTAATGAATCTCTTTGCCAAGTTTTTGAATCATGCATGAAGGATGAATTCGAAATGTCTATGATGGGTGAGCTCAACTATTTCCTTAGTTTCCAAATCAAGCAAAGAAAGGATGGGATCTTCATCAATCAAGCCAAGTACACAAAAGAACTTATCAAGAGGTTTGGGCTTGAAGGAGCTAGAGTGAGCAAAACTCCCATGGCAACAACCACAAAGCTTGACAAGGATGAACAAGGTAAAAGTGTAGACATTATGCTTTATCGTAGCATGATTGGTAGTTTGTTGTATTTGACGACTAGTAGGCCGGATATTATGTTTTGTGTTTGTCTTTGTGCTCGTTTTCAATCGTGTCCTAAAGAGTCTCATATAATTGCGGTTAAACGCATAATTAGATACCTTAAGGGCACTATTGAAATGGGTTTGTGGTATCTGAAAACCGGGCAATTCTCAATGACGAGTTTTTCGGATGCCGACTATGCGGGTTGTAGGGTAGATAGGAAGAGTACAAGTGGAACATGTCAATTCCTTGGTAATTGTCTTGTATCTTGGTCTTCCAAAAAGCAAAATTCGGTAGCCCTATCAACCGCCGAGGCGGAGTATGTTGCAGCCGGAGCTTGTTGTGCACAAGTTCTTTGGATGAAACATACTCTCCTTGACTATGATTTACATTTTGATCATATTAAAATATTTTGTGATAATACTAGTACTATTCATATAACCAAGAATGCAAATCAACATAGTAAAACTAAGCACATTGACATTAGATATCACTTTTTTAGGGATCATTATGAGAAAGGTGATATTGATATTGATTATGTTTCTACCGATTTTCAACTTGCTGATATTTTTACAAAACCTCTAGACTATGCTAGATTTTCTTTTATTTGTGGTGAGTTGAATGTTTGTATTATGGATTCTTGAAGAAAAACATTTTATCTTGTTTACCCCTTTTTGATGTATGACAAAAAGGGGGAGAAAAGCTAGTTTGTTTTGGTGCTTTGCCTCTTTAGTTTTTACTTTTGTTTCTACTTGTGTAGGTTTTATGTTTTTATGCTTTATGTATAGTCATTTGTTTTATACATAGCATAATTTGAGGGGGAGCTTCCAAGCTCCTTTCTCATTTGTTTTAAATAACTTATATGTTTTGTCATCATCAAAAAGGGGGAGATTGTTGGCCCAAGGTTACAATCACCCGTTTAGTGTGTTTTGATGATCACAAAACATATATAGTTATTTGTACTAATCATGTTTGTTGTTTGAGTGTGTTCAGGGTTCTAATGAAACTAGAAGTTTTCTCCCTTAAAAGAAAGAGTTTTGACTCAAGTCACCTCAATTCTGGCTTAAGTATCAAGCTTGCAAGATCATATGGAGAAGCCCACTTGAAGAACTTGTAGTCCTTTAGAACCAATGTAAGAAATAGTTTGTTAAAGTTTGAGTTTTGGAAAATTGGCTCTAGGATACACACACACATATTTTTATACAAGTTTCATGTTTAGCTTTTATCCTTAAGTTTCATCCCTTGGTATATATACATGACTCCAACTTTTTACAAAATGAATATCTTGTTTAAATCATGTATGTATACTCTTTCTAGCATGATTTACAATACTTCAAAATGTTTTACAAAAATTCCAAAGTCCTGTTTCTTGCTGATTTTCTGTTTCAGGCAAGACCGGCCGACCGGACCGGTCGACCGGAGCTTGTATCCAGGACGTGCACGCTTGTGCACGTCTGTCGGTCGGCCGACCGGTCGCCCGACCTGTAAACCCCAACTCTTTGTTAATTTCGGTCGGCCGGCCGGCCGACCGACAGTTAATATCTTTGTTTCCTTCTTGAGGCCGGTCGACCGGACGGTCGACCCGAGCCCAACGGCTATATGCCAGCAAGGCGGACGGCCGACCGGACCGGTCGGCCGCCAAGCCTGCTGCTGCCCAACGGCTCTTTCCTCTTTGGTGATTTTCTGAAAATCTGTTTTTGGTCTATTTTGTGGCAGTTTTTCTCTGAACTTTAGGGATTATTTTCTGATCAAATAAGCTTAATTTAAATGAGTTTTTAATCCCTTCCTCTCTATATAAATAGAGGAGATAGGTCTCTTGCAAAGATACCAAGAAAAATCCTTAAGTTTTCAAAGTTTTAAAAAGAGAATAAAAGTTTTAAGCTCTCCATTTTTCCCATTCATTCTTGAGCTTGTTTTCAGTTGTGTTTTCTAGCAAAGATCATTCTACAACTGAGTTTTTCTCACTACATTCTTAGAGCCAAAAATTCCAATCCTCATTCTACAATGAGTTGTAAAAGAGAAGTGTTGTAAAGAGTTTGTGATCATTGTTGTGATCACTTGTACTTGTTCTTCTTGTTCCTCTTGTGGAGATACCTCTTTGGTAGAGGCTTGTAAGTGGTGAAGTTCGGTACTCCGGTCTTCGGTAGACCTTTGTAAAGTCCTCGGTGGATAGTGGAAACCCTTCACGGAGGTGAAGACGGGGAGTAGAGCAGTGGCTCGAACCTCGAAACAAATACTTGTTGGCCCAAGAGGTTACACTCTCCAATGTTTTGTGTTTTGATGATGACAAACCAAATATGAGCTATTTGGTACTAACAAGTTTGTTAAGATAAGTTTCAGGTTTGTACCATGTTTAGAGACCATTCGCTTAGCTATTGCAAGAACTTCTAAGTTCCACAAAGCAAGGAAGGCAAATTGCACATCAAGAAAGGATCATAGAAGAGAAGGCTCTAGCAAGGCATTGGATGGCTCAAAGACTTGAAGATAGCACAAGAAGTCTTCATGTAATTTGTTTTTCAGTTTATAGTATGTTAAAGAATAGTGGATAGGTTTGAAGCTCTATCACACACGTTTTTGCGCACATATGCTCATTCCAAAATAATTTCTTATAAATTATACAAAAATATTTTGCATACAAGTTTTTGCCTACAGATATATATTTATGTTTTATACTATTCCCTGTTCAAAAGTATTTTTGTTAAAATCAAAATCCTCTTTGTTTTCTTTTCTAAAATCAATTTTTGACCTGATCCGGTCGACCGGGGCAGTCGACCGAGTCTGTGTCAGTCTGGTCCGGTCGACCGGACCAGTCGACCGAAGTTCTGGCAGATGCACGTATCCATGTGCATGTCTGTCGGTCGACCGGGGCGGTTGACCGGACTATTGTTTTTGCTCACAGGTTTTCTCGGTCGACCGGGTCGGTCGATCGCTGGCCTATAACGGTCAAATTTTTGAACTACCGGTCGACGGCCCAGTCGACCGATCTGACCGTTTGAACAGTAACGGGCAGATTTTTAAGAGCTGTTTATTTTTGTCTTTTGTGTTTAAAAATTCGTTTAAGGATATATTTTGATCTAATTACCTCCTAAATATCAGTAAATATGTTTTATCCCTAAACCCTAGCCCTCTCCTATAAATAGGGGTGTTTGGGGAGAGATTGGTTACAACAACATTTTTTGCTAGAAAATTCAAAAGTTTAAGGCTTTCAAAAGAGAATTGTTTCTTGGTTTTTGTGCTGAATTTCTCACTGATTTTCTGAAGGGTTTTCAAATACTCTCTGATTTAATTTTCTTTCTTCACTTACAACAAGAGCTTCATTCCTACTCAATATTCTCTAAGGACCTTTGTAAGGGAAGAGATATTTGAAAGAGAGAGTTTGTGGTCTTTTGACTACCAAGGAAATTACTTGTTCTTGAGATTGTAGGAGTTGGGTACTCCATTGTATTTGAGATCTTTGTGATAGTGGAAGTGGTCGGAATCCTTCTGGGGAAGGCGGGGAGTAGAGCTGGGTGCTCGAACCTCGATAACATATCCTTGTGTTTGCGATTGGTTTACATTCTTGCAATTCTTACTCTACTTTGATTGCACTTATTACTTGCTCATCATATTCATTGTCATACTTACTTGCTTGCATTCATCTTGTGATTCTTGTTTAGCTTTAAATATTTTATTTGCCCTTTGATTAGCATTGTCACCTATTCACCCCCCTCTAGGTGACTTTTCAATTGGTATCAGAGCTTGGACTCTAGGTTTGGCTTAACATCCATAGAGAGATCCTTAATTTTTGCTAATCAACATTCATTCATTCATTCATTCATCACTAGTAAACATGGCCGATAACATCAAAACCCCTCCTAAATTTGATGGACTTAATTTTCCAATTGGAAGGTTAGGATGACTATATTTTTGCAATCTTTGGGTAGCTTAGTAGCCAAGTCCTTGACCAAACCCTATGAAGCACCCGATGGTGATGAGAGCACTTGGACCGACCTTGACTTTAAACTATATGAGGCTAACTCTAAGGCCCAAAATTCCCTATTAACCGCCTTGAATGAGGATGACTTTACTCGGGTAATTCATTGCCAATCCGCCTATGAGATTTGGCAACACTTATTGGTCACACACGAGGGGACTTCACAAGTCAAGAGAGCTAAGATAGATCTCTTGAGGTCCCAATATGAGTCATTTAAAATGCTTGATGATGAGTCTATTGATAGTATGGCTACAAGGTTTACTAAAATCACTAATGGTCTTTCTTCCTTAGGTGATGACATCTCCAACGATCAAAAGGTGCGGAAAGTAATTCGGGCTCTTCCTTCTTCATGGGAGATCAAGGCCACCACCTTAAAGGAGTTGAACGACAAGGACGAGATGGACATCATTAGTCTCATTGGGAACCTAAAGACCCATGAGATGGAGAAGAAGGCAAGAGAAGAAGCCACTACTTCAAAGAAGAAATCCATAGCCTTCAAGACTTCATCCACCAATGATGACGATGATGAAGACGAAGAAGAAGATGAGGAGCTAACTCTACTTGTGCGGAATGTCAAGAGGTTGTACCGAAAGAACAAGTTCAACTTCCGGAGAAGATTCGAAGGCAAAGAGGAGCGGAAGATTATTTGCTATAATTGCCGCAAACCCGGACATATCATGGCGGATTGTCCGGAGTTCAAGAAGAAGATGACTTCCTCCTTCAAGCCAAAGAAACCGGAGGAGAAGAAAGCCTACAAAGCATCATGGGATTCGGAAAGCGAGTCCGAAGAGGAGGTGGATCAAGCTAATATGTGTTTCATGGCAAACACACCTAAGGTAACCCCTCAATCCTTTGATGATGAAGATGATGAACTAAGTAAGGAAGTTCTAGTACATGCCTTTGTAGAACTTTCTGAAACTTATGATAATAAGAAACTTGAATGCTTAAAATTACAAAAAGAAGTTGCTTTTCTTAAGAATCAACTTGCCATTGTTTCTAAAGAAAAAGATGATATTTCTTCTAATTTCATTTCCATGCAAAAAGAATTTTGTGCCTACAAGAGTTCTTGTAAGGCAAAATCTCCTATTATTGATATACAAGAAATTTCTTCTTTTAAATCCAAAATGAATGATTTCGAAAAAGTTTTAAATGATTGTGCTTTCAATACTAAGAAACTTGAGAACATGTTTTCTAAAAAGCACACTTCACATGCTAACACTTCACATGCTAAGACTCCCCATGCTCACACTACAAATAACACTCCTCATGCTAAATCTTTTCATGCTCAAAATTCTCATGCTCACAAATCACACACCCATTATGCTTTTAAATATGGTAGAGTGTATAGATGCACATATTGTGGTAAGAATGGACATTTAGCTAAGTTTTGCTATGATCAACTAAATAGAACAAATAATCTTGTTTGGGTTCATGACACTAACCCTAGAGGACCCAAGAAAATGTGGGTACCAAAATCAAGTCTTAAATTGTTTGATGTAGGTACACACCAAAGCTCCAAGACGTAGGGAGCGGTGGTACCTTGATAGTGGTTGTTCAAGACACATGACATGGGACATCAATAACTTCACAACCCTATCAAGGTACATGGAAGGTGGCACCGTCACCTTCGGGGATGACTCCAAAGGAAACTATCATCGGTATAGGTAACATTCAAATTGGTGCATCTCCTATTATTGAGAATGTTGTTTTAGTAGATGGTTTAAAACATAATTTGCTTAGCATTAGCCAACTTTGTGATCGTGGACTTAAAGTTGTTTTTGATGATACTTCTTGCAAGATTTTTGATGTTAAATCCGATGTTTGTATTCTCACCGGTTTTCGTGATAATAATGTTTATATTATTGACATGCTCAATTTAGATTGTTCTACTAAATGCTTGAATGCTTTTGATGAAAATTCTTGGCTTTGGCATAGAAGACTAGGACATGCATCTTTTGACCATATTTCTAGAATTAATTCAAAGGAATTGGTGAAGGGTATACCTTGCTTGACTTTTGAGAAAGACCGCATTTGTGGTGCGTGCCAACTTGGGAAACAAACCAAGTCTTCCTTTAAACCAATCAAGGATATCATGTCAACTAGGCCTTTAGAATTAATTCATATGGATCTTTTTGGACCAACTAAAACTAAGAGTTTAAATGGAAGTAGATTTGCATTTGTTTTGGTTGATGATTTCTCCCGTTTTACTTGGGTTTTCTTTTTGCAAAATAAAGATCAAACTTTTTCTCATTTTAAGATTTTTCGAAAAAGAGTTGAAAAAGAAAAGGGTTTTCCGATTTTGAGAATAAAAAGTGATAGAGGTGGTGAGTTTATTAACCAACTCTTCATGACTTATTGTGATGAAAAGGGAATTAAGCATGAAACGTGTTGTCCTAGAACTCCACAACAAAATGGAGTTGTAGAAAGGAAAAATAGAACACTTCAAGAGATGGCTAGGACAATGATAAGTGAGTATGACCTCCCTCAATATTTATGGGCCGAGGCCGTAAACACCGCATGCTATATATCGAATCGTATTTATTTATGCAAAAATTCTTCAAAAACTTCTTTTGAAATGTATCATTCTAGAAAACCAAATGTTGCATATTTTAAAGTTTTTGGATGCAAGTGTTTTGTTTGAATACTAAGGATAATTTGGGTAAATTTGATGCTAAGGCTTATGAGGCTATCTTTGTTGGATATTCCTCTACTAGCAAAGCATATAGAGTTTTCATTAGATCTTCTCAAACCATTAAAGAATCCATGCATGTTAAGTTTGAAGAATATAATGTGTTTGTTGAGAATGTTGTAGAGTTTGAACCATTAGGTGAAGACATGGAGAGACTATCCTTGAAGGACTCACCCGCTCAAGAAGAAAAGCTAGATCCTATTGGTGAAGTTCAAGAGGATAAGGAGGAAAGCACTCAACCGCTTCCTAAAGCTTGGAGATACACTACAAATCATCCTAAGGAGCTCATCTTGGGTGATGCATCTAAAGGAGTCACTACGCGCTCCAAACTCCATGACCTATGTGGTAACTTTGCTTTCATTTCTCATTTTGAACCCAAAGGCATTCTCGAAGCCGAGACGGACCCATATTGGTTGCTTACCATGCAAGAGGAACTCAATCAATTTGAGCGCAATCAAGTTTGGCACCTTGTTCCTAAGCCCCACGATAGACCAATAATTGGTACTAAGTGGATCTTTAGAAACAAGATGGATGAGTCCGGAAATGTCATTAGGAATAAAGCTAGGTTAGTGGCCCAAGGTTACACTCAAGTTGAGGGAATTGACTTTGAGGAGACCTTTGCACCCGTAGCACGGCTTGAAGCCATACGGATGACACTAGCTTTTGCATGTTTTAAAAATTTTAAACTTTTTCAAATGGATGTGAAAAGTGGATTTTTGAATGGTTTTATTAACGAAGAAGTTTATGTTTCTCAACCTCCCGGTTTTATTGATCATGTTCATCCCGATTTTGTTTTTAAACTTGATAAAGCTTTGTATGGATTGAAACAAGCTCCAAGAGCTTGGTATGAAAGGCTTTCTAGTTTTCTCATTTCAAATGATTTTATTAAAGGCAAAGTAGACACAACTCTTTTTACTAAGCATGTTGATAATGATATTTTAATTGTGCAAATTTATGTTGATGATATAATTTTTGGATCTACTAATGAGCTTTTATGCAAGGATTTTGAGAAGGTAATGCAACTAGAATTTGAAATGTCTTCCATGGGTGAGCTCAATTTCTTCCTTGGACTCCAAATCAAGCAATTGCAAGACGGAACCTTCATTAACCAAGCCAAGTACGCAAAGGAGCTAGTAAAGAAGTTTGGGCTTGAAGGATCAAAGGCTTGCAACACTCCAATGGCAACTACAACCAAGCTTGATAAGGACGAACAAGGTAAAAATGTTGATATTAAATTATATAGAAGCATGATAGGAAGTCTTTTATATTTGACGGCAAGTAGGCCGGATATCATGTTTAGTGTGTGTCTTTGTGCTAGATTTCAATCGTGTCCTAAAGAGTCTCATCTTATTGCGGTAAAACGCATTATTCGTTATATTAAGGGCACTATTGGGATGGGTCTTTGGTATCCGAAAACTATAGATTTTTCAATGACTAGTTATTCGGATGCCGACTATGCGGGTTGTAGAGTAGATAGAAAGAGTACTAGTGGGACATGTCAATTTCTTGGTAATTGTCTTGTTTCATGGTCCTCTAGGAAACAAAATTCCGTAGCTCTCTCAACCGCCGAGGCGGAGTATGTTGCCGCGGGGGCTTGTTGTGCACAAGTCCTTTGGATGAAACATACTCTCCTTGATTTTGATTTGCACTTTGATCATATAAAAATATTTTGTGATAATACTAGTACTATACACATGACCAAAAATGCAAATCAACATAGTAAGACCAAGCACATTGAGATTAGATATCACTTTCTTAGAGATCATTTTGAGAAAGGTGATATAGATATTGATTATGTTTCCACGGATTACAACTAGCCGATATTTTCACTAAACCTCTTGATTTTGCTAGATTTTCGTTTATTTGTGGAGAACTTAATGTTTGTATTATTGAATAGACATGTTTTTCATAACCCTTTTTGATGTATGACAAAAAGGGGGAGAATAAGTTTACATGACAAAAATAAGTTCATTTGGTCTTGGTTCCATATGAATTTATATGCTTTAATTTTAAGATTTGTTTTATGAATTTATATGTTTTGGTTTTATGAATTCTTGTGTTTTAGTTGTTTTGGTATTTTTGGTATCAAGAGCAATTTTTGTGCTTTATATATTTGTTTTAATTAGTTTCAATAATTGGTGCATCATTTCAATTATTGGTATCTAGAGCATATTCTTGTGTTTTATGTATAGCATAATTTGAGGGGGAGCTTTCTCCTCCCTATATTTTTGTTAATAGCCTATTTGTTTTGTCATCATCAAAAAGGGGGAGATTGTTGGCCCAAGAGGTTACACTCTCCAATTGTTTTGTGTTTTGATGATGACAAACCAAATATGAGCTATTTGGTACTAACAAGTTTGTTAAGATAAGTTTCAGGTTTGTACCATGTTTAGAGACCATTCGCTTAGCTATTGCAAGAACTTCTAAGTTCCACAAAGTAAGGAAGGCAAATTGCACATCAAGAAAGGATCATAGAAGAGAAGGCTCTAGCAAGGCATTGGATGGCTCAAAGACTTGAAGATAGCACAAGAAGTCTTCATGTAATTTGTTTTTCAGTTTATAGTATGTTAAAGAATAGTGGATAGGTTTGAAGCTCTATCACACACGTTTTTGCACACATGCTCATTCCAAAATAATTTCTTATAAATTATACAAAAATATTTTGCATACAAGTTTTTGCCTACAGATATATATTTATGTTTTATACTATTCCTTGTTCAAAAGTATTTTTGTTAAAATCAAAATCCTCTTTGTTTTCTTTTCTAAAATCAATTTTTGACCTGATCCGGTCGACCGGGGCAGTCGACCGAGTCTGTGTTAGTCTGGTCCGGTCGACCGGACCAGTCGACCGAAGTTCTGGCAGATGCACGTATCCATGTGCATGTCTGTCGGTCGACCGGGGCGGTCGACCGGACTATTGTTTTTGCTCACAGGTTTTCTCGGTCGACCGGGTCGGTCGACCGCTGGCCTATAACGGTCAAATTTTTGAACTACCGGTCGACCGGCCCAGTCGACCGATCTGACCGTTTGAACAGTAACGGGCAGATTTTTAAGAGCTGTTTATTTTGTGTTTTGTGTTTAAAAATTCGTTTAAGGATATATTTTGATCTAATTACCTCCTAAATATCAGTAAATATGTTTTATCCCTAAACCCTAGCCCTCTCCTATAAATAGGGGTGTTTGGGGAGAGATTGGTTACAACAACATTTTTTGCTAGAAAATTCAAAAGTTTAAGGCTTTCAAAAGAGAATTGTTTCTTGGTTTTTGTGCTGAATTTCTCACTGATTTTCTGAAGGGTTTTCAAATACTCTCTGATTTAATTTTCTTTCTTCACTTACAACAAGAGCTTCATTCCTACTCAATATTCTCTAAGGACCTTTGTAAGGGAAGAGATATTTGAAAGAGAGAGTTTGTGGTCTTTTGACTACCAAGGAAATTACTTGTTCTTGAGATTGTAGGAGTTGGGTACTCCATTGTATTTGAGATCTTTGTGATAGTGAAAGTGGTCGGAATCCTTCTGGGGAAGGCGGGGAGTAGAGCTGGGTGCTCGAACCTCGATAACATATCCTTGTGTTTGCGATTGGTTTACATTCTTGCAATTCTTACTCTACTTTGATTGCACTTATTACTTGCTCATCATATTCATTGTCATACTTACTTGCTTGCATTCATCTTGTGATTCTTGTTTAGCTTTAAATATTTTATTTGCCCTTTGATTAGCATTGTCACCTATTCACCCCCCTCTAGGTGACTTTTCAATACTTGTGTTTGAGATTGCCTTCTTCCTCTTGCTCTCTATTTCGCTTTACTCTCTATTGCTCCTTATTACTTGTTTGTGATATTTGTGATATATCTTGTGTGCACTTCACCATTGCATTCATTCCTTGCTATTGTCGATCAATTCTCTTACAACAAGATTGCATTGCGCACCTCTAACTCATATCCAGAGAAATCAGGAGGAAGGAGTTCAGAACCCTTCACTGGGTATTCGGCTCTTAGTCTTGTTTTGAGAGATTGTTGCATCATTCATCCATCTTAGTTTTAAAAAGTTTATTAGATTAGCAATTACACCTATTCACCCCCCTTTAGGTGTTTTCATAAGTAATAAGATTTGACAGAATTATTGGAGACTGTGATGGAACTGTTTTGTGTAAAACAGATTTTTAGGATTTTTTTTTTTTTGTGGGGGAAAATTTCTAGAGAAATGAAAGAGATAATTTCAAGGATAAGTATATAAATATTTAGGTATGTATGCATGGATATGGTGTATATGTATGTGTGCTTGTGTGTATGTATAAATGCACGCATACATATATTAAATTGGTGTATTAGTAGTATATATATATATTATATATATATATATATATATATATATATATATATATATATATATATATATATATATATATAATATATATATATATATATATATATATATATATATAACAATCTAATACAAATAAAATATCATAGTATTATATTCCTAGTGTTAGTGGAGGGAGTAGGTGAGGGAAAGGAAAGGTTAAGATTTAATTGATCTTGGTGAAGATGAGATGTAGGGTCATGATGTGCTTGAAAGAGGATATATAATCAAATTATGAAGTGTATATATGTAAATTTATATTAGTTAATTGACTTATTGGAGGAAGTCTAGAGGCCCAGCCTCTCTCTCTTTCCTGAGACCAAACCCAAAGAAGATCCCCAAAATTCTCTTATTCTCCAAAAAAAAAAAATTCTCAGCCTGAATCCCCCAACCTTTCTCTCTTCTCTCTTCTCCCTTCTCTCTTCTCTCTCTCTCGCAGGGCGGACCACGGCCGGGTGGCCGTGGGCGCGGCCGCGCGCGGCCGGGGCCGGGGCTGGGGCCGGGGCCGGGCGCGGCTAGGCGGGGCCGCGGCCAGGCACGACCAGGGCCGGGGCCGGGCGCAGCCAGGTGGCGGCCAGGGCCGCGGCGACACGACGGCCGGCTAGGGCGACCGGAGGTCGGAGTTCGGATGTTGGTGAGTGGGTTTCTTCTTTCTTTCCTTCTCATTTTTCAAGTAACCATTTCTTGTGGTTCATAGATTTTAATCTCTTGATGTTGAAGGGACTCCTCCTTGATCTATTCATTCAATTTTCTTTGAAGTTTCATGACCTATTAAAGGATGTAGTGGTCTAAGTTTGATCTTAAAATTAATGAGTAAATTCAATTGCAAATAATTGATGGGTAAAGAGGTTGCATGATAGGGTATATCATGTAGTGATGGAGTCTATAAATTTTCAGATTTGGTTTAGATCTCAAACCTTGAAAATTTCAATCTCACATTTTACTTTGATGGTGATGAAACTTTCATTTGAGAGATATGTGAGATAAATTTTTGAGCAATATTGTTCCTTCTTAAATTGAATCAAATTCTTAAAAGAATTATTGGACTAATGTATGATGAACTTGCTAGGTATTGCTAATTCTTATCTTATAGTAGAACTTTCTTGTGGTCATGTAACTCTCTTGTAATAATGTGCAACTTAGCCTCTTGGCGACAAACTAATAACCCTATGTGAAAGCATAGTGTTCAAAGAAGGGTTTTGGTTTTGAGTTGGTTTGATTTTATCAAGAAGCATACTCTCTTGTATTATGTATATGATTATGTCTTGTGAAATCTGAGGTTAGTATTGGTTATCTTTAAGTAGGCGAGGTTAAGCCGAAATTTTGGTGACATTATATTAAAAGTTCAAGTAACGATAATGTATTATTAGAAGACAAGATTAATCCTAAGAGTCAAATTAGTATAATAAATTCTCGGACCGTTACAGATGGGTGAGATCAAGTTTATAAATCTCTCCTAACCATTAGTATAGATTGAGATTCTTGAAGCTTTTACACTTGTGATGGTTGAGCCTCTTGCCATTCTTACATAATAACTATGAAATCAAATCAAAATTTGATCTTGGTGATATTAGTGAGGTAAAAAGAAAATTTTTATGATATGATTTAAATGATGAAGTTGGAGGTGATTTAAAGAGGGAATAATGATAAATTAAATAGTGATAGAATTATGAATGTTCTTATAAAAATTGCTCGTGATCAAAAGTCTAAATACTTAAGTTCATGACTTATTTATGATCTAATTTAGATGAAGAAATAAAAGAAAATGTTGAGAATTTGTTTAGTTCAAAGCACTTTTGAAATAGTAATACAAAGCTGTTAAAGTCTGTCTGGATCTGAAACCTAAAACTTAGGGTTTCTTTTGTAAGGATATTTAAAAGGAAATAGGTCATGTGATATACCGTTGGAAATCAAATCGAGTCTACTTTTCAACGGCTTTTGTGGTGTCCTAGTCAAAGGTATGTGCTGGGAATTATCGCTGAAATATGATAACTAGTCGAAAGTACCAAGTTGCAGAATTTTGAATGTCTAAAAGATTTTCTGTTTATTAGGACTGTTCGTGCGAATTAAGCTGGTCATGTAATATATCGTTAGAAAGATCAGTAAGTCTAAATTTTAATGGAAGTCTTTGTGTCTCATTCTTATATTAAAAATAGGAGTTACGATAAAAACATCTTCGATTGTTAGGGAGGTCAGATCCGATGAAATATATTTAGGCGGGATTTATGTGAAAGTTATTGGAATTTATATGTAGGCATGTTGTGCTGAGTTTAGAACTAAACATATATTTCACCCTAACACATAATCCCTTTGGTGGTCTAGTAAGCTGGACTATGAATAGAGTATTTATTGGCATATAGTCAGTGAAAAATTTCTGAAACGCCGAAAGTTACTGGTGAAGATGATAGTCCTATCAATTTTAATTAACTGATAAATGGACAAGTTAACGGCCAGCACTAAATTATATTGGCAATAAACTAATAGATGAGTGAACATGGATACTAATTGAAAGGAAAGATTTTCTTATTGTAATACCAAAAATTGGGAAATCAGAGTGATAGAATTGGTAGTATCAAGATCAGTAGTGACGAGAATCCAAACAGTTTCAACTCAATCCATGAATAAGTGAGAATAGTTATTATAGATATATATAATCTTGATTGCGATCACAGTATTTTCATCGTGTCGAAGGAATTTAAGTAATAACGGATTGTTACGCCTTATTAACTTGTACGTTAAATCAAAAAAGTTGTATTCCAATTAACAAGCATGTGTGAGACATTCGCTTCTCCTTATAGTCTTAACTTACCCATCCGTCTAGCCAGAATCTTTGATTAAGTAATACATTTGCATACAGATAGTATGTGCCCTATAATGTAACCAAACTTAAGACATACTTGAAATGATTACTTTCAATCATATGTATTATATCTTATCAATTCTTATTAAGTCCCCTTTCTTATTGGGTATAATGCCTTGAAATACGCCATGAGTTAAACAGTAATTGTGAAGTTTCAAATTTATTCTAGTCAAAGGGGATGAACTGATTATCTGAGATGATGACCAAGTTAAGTGGATGTAATAATAGATGTTTAGAAATCCTTAAAAGAAAGATTTGAAAGTGAAAAATATGGGTATTCGACATATATACATATGTGCCTACCGATGGTTGTTATGTATATGTAAAACCTTGTGAACATGGTTGTTCTTCTATTCAAAATCTATTTTGAGCACCACATTGAAAGTACCCATATTATATATACACATATACAATGTTATAAGGAAAGAGGGATAGTTTCACCACCTTATTGTTAAGAGAGTGTCTATTGTAGTAAATTGGTACTTACACTAAACGTGAATAGTCTTGAGAGTATTAGACACTGAACAATATTTAATTCATATTCACCATGAAAGGGATGGTAAGGCAGGCTTAGAATTGAACACATCTTTATAATAAGTATTACATTTAATATAGAATTTTAGAATATGGTATACAAGGGCATTGACATGTACATTACTGAATAGAAATAATTATGATTGACATGAATATGATGGGTGTATATTACTTGATTTATGTACATAATATACATGAATGACATGTTTGGATCAAGCAATTTGTGTGAATATTCATATAAGAATACAATCTAACAGGTAAACACCAATTGAGAGTATGATTGCTTTATATATAAAATGATGTGCATGATATATGAATCTTATGGAATTGGATGCGGTGATATTTTACATATTATATTATATATATATATATATATATATATATATATATATATATTGTGTTACGGAGGAAGAGACCCGTATTGCACGGGTGAAGTGCGAAAATGGTGCTATATCCATATATCCGGAGAAAGGGACCCGTATTGCACGGGCGGAGTGCGAAGACGGTGCTATATACATATATCCGGAGGAAGGGACCCGTATTGCACGGGCGGAGTGCGAAGACGGTGCTATATACATATATTGCATCTTTACAAATGATTGAGAATGAATGGATATGTGTGATATATGTGTGTGTGACACTAGGGGAATGTTGGATGTGTTATCGCATATGATAATGAAAGCATCAAAATATAGATTTAGCTGATTGAAATGAAATATTGTATATTGGGTGAAAGCGTACAGTTTAATTCATGCATTACTTGAAGTATGATGGGATATTGTATTATGAGAAGTTTGATATGATTATATGTTATACAAGTATGACTTGTGATGTATGTGTTAACTGAATGCATAAACCAGGCTTTTGGCATAACTATAGTGGTTGTGTATTATAGTGTAAAATACAAGACACGTGAATAACACATACTATGTACACATAAGACGAGAAAATTTATTTTATGTAATTCATAAATCTTATCATACGGAAAGATGAAAATCTAAGAAAGAAATTGGGAAGTACGATCAAAAGAGTCTGATCGTCCCCGGAGATTTTAGAGTCTGGGGTCTTGATTATTAAACTATGGGATGCCTCTGATTCTTTGTCTTCTTACTGTTTCAGATTTCTCTTATTGCTTGAATATTCATACTTCTCATTGATATATTATCATTCTTGATTTATTCCTACCTTACTCACTGAGCTGTCGAGCTCACCCTCCCACAGACTGGTATATTGCAGGTTGCTTGGAGGCAGGAGTCAGCGTTATGCTGCGCAGGGTTCATTCTGAATCAATCCAATCTTTGTACTCTGGAACATTTGTGCTTGTTGATGATACATTAGGGTCATGGGATAGATGATTAATCTTGTATATATATATATATAGAGAACCGTTGTAGTAGTTTCATTTCATGTTGACATTTGAGATATCTTTTATTGGGTTGTGATAACAAGAATTGTATTATCAATATGATGATCATGAGAAGTTAGAATTTATCATTTCTGAAATTCTATGGATGCCGAGAGGGAGACTCTAGAGCTTATGTTGTTATGTTTCTCCATAAGTAAGCGATGTCAGGCCGAAATATCTTCATGATTGTCTGAATGATTTTGAGTTCAGTTATATGATTGGATTGAGAATAAGTAGGCTGATATTAGCTGAAATTATCACATTTGTATTGGATATCATATCTGACCAGTAATTACAAGGGAGGTGCTGCTGAAATTTTTAAGAAATTGAAAATGATTTTAATAATTGGTCGGTTTAAATGGATGTTATGTAAATTGAGGATGTTAGAAATCTGGGACCGTTACAAGTGTACTCTAGCAGATTTGGTTGGACCATCTTGAAGACATATGGACTGGAGAGAGCCAGTCAGTTGGAGAGCCAGTGTTGGCTCATGATGGGTTCTTCTTGAGGTCATTTGCAATAGAATTCCATTAAGTTACTGAGTTGGAGACACGTTCGTTGGTCAGCTTGTATGGTATTTCTCATCGGTGAAGCGACGGAAAGACATGTATGGTGCATTCCATTTGGATAACTGAGCTAAAATTGAAAACTTACAATTGATATTAGAGTTTGGTAAGAGTTGCAGGTGGTAACGACAAACTCAATTTAGATCTGATGAGATCAGTGAAAATCAATTGTAAGTGTGTTGCGATTCATCTTAAAGGAACATGTTTTATTTGTATCTAAGTTAAGATCGTGTATCGATTTCGCCGAGATTGTGTGTCGATTTCGCCAGGTGTTCATTGGATTTCAGCTCAGATTTGAGAAATTTTCACCGAGGTGGAGAATTGTAGGGAGAGAGAGGAGATGAAAGTTTAATAAAGCTTGTGGAATCCAACTTGGATTCGAACTTCATTTCTGAAAAGGAGTCGGATCCAATTGGAGTTTCCTAACAGGTGAATTGCTTCTCCTTTTAGGATTTGGACTCTTTTTACGATTTGAATTCCTTTTCTGAGTTGGGATCAAATCTAATTGCGGTTTCATAAATCCCTGAGACTCTCTGGTTATAAATATGAGTTAGAGCCCTCATGAATTGTATCTCTTGAAGTATCCTTCTGGTATTCCCTTTTATTGATTATTGAATCAATAAAATCTCTCTCCCCCTTGCCATGAGGACGTAGGCAAATTGCCGAACCATATTAAATATAGTGTTAGCTTGATTTCTCTCTTGTTTCTCTGTTATTATTCGCGTGGGTACTTCTCCGCTGTATCTATCTCTATTGGTGGATTTCTCCTTAGTTGTTGTCTTGCACGCAAAATCCTCACCTCTCTCTCTCGCCCCTCCCCTAATCTCTCTCTCTCTCTCTCTCTCTCTCTCTCTCTCTCTCACACACACACACACACACTCCTCCCCCAGTCCCGCCCCTCTCTACTCTCCCCAAATTCCGTGCTCTCTCCGCCCTTTCTCACTTCTCTCCGACAAAATCCGTCTTTTTTTTCCTCTCTTTCCTTGTCCAGCAAAATCATTTTCTCTTTATGGGGAATTGGTTTTTTTTTTTTTTGAAGTTTCATCTGAGAAATGTAAGAGAAAGAAGAAGAAGTAGGATAAAATTGGAATATGAATTAGAGCATAAGGGGTAGATTAGTCTTATTTAATATTTTAACAACATAAAAAAATATTCTCTTTTGATTCTTGAACATTCACAGTTGGGGGGTAAATTTTTTTTTTATTTCAAAATTTTAAAGGATACATAGGCAATATCAATGATTTTGAGAGGTAGATTTCTAAATTTGAAAAATCTACATATCTAAAAACCCTTTCATATTAACTTAACGTGTCCTTTGACGAAAGCATTTCTGTGATGTAAGGAGCTAACTCTCAGCACATTGTCAAAGAAAAGCAAGAGTATGATAATAACCATTAGTTGATGTGCAAAGGGAAAATATACATTTTGAAAAATCTTTGAGCATTTTGTTCCTATTTTTATTTATTTTTATTGAATATTGATAGGAGCGGAGGCCCGAACAATATAGACGCTCGTTCACCAACAAGGCATTACCTTGGGTCTCTTTTAATTTTGTGTACTTGCTCCAGATGAAGGTGACCTTGTAATCCCATTCAAATTCTCACTAGTTATGTTTCTGTGCCTGTATAATAAACAATAGAATAATATAATTAATTATGTCCCCTGGACTAAAAGCGACGTTTCTCATATCATATATGTTCATTGCCTGCTTGCATCAGGAGCAGATATAGCTTCGAGCAGCAGATGGAGATCTGTCTACGAGTCTCTCAAAACATCTGGCACTAGTCTGCGCATATAAGAGGATCCAAATCTGAATCTAATAGTCTAATTGTAAACCGAACTTTCTCTAGACTTCGTGGAGAGAGGCTTCGATTAGCAAAAATGACATGGTCATCTGGATTTATCGGCTGCAGCTGCGTTTTGTGAGATTTGGAGGGAGTGTAATGACAGAATTTTTAATGGAGCGGCCAAGCCAGCCGACCAAATTTTTATATATGCTATGCTTTCATGTCTTACTGGTTCAATCTCCTTTCAGGCGGGACGAGGGGGAGGGCGAAGCAGATACTGGACCAACCACAAATAAGGGAAGCATCCACTAGTCACTCGGGGGGCACAGAAGGCGAGGAGGATGACACAGACTCGAGGACATATGACCGATGACGTCTAGGACACCTGATTTATTGTTTGCAGCCTTCTACTTATTGATACGAATAGACTGCATTTTGCATCAGGAGATCTCGCTCATTTTGATTTCGACATGTTCGGCTTGCACTTATCTATGTACTTGTTCTCTTCTCCGTGTATATTTGTATTTTTGTATATGTCTTCCTCTTGCACCTGCAAGTGCGTGGAAGCTTTATACCTCTTAAGAGGAACTTTGATTCTTGTACATCTTATTGATGAGGTGTTTTCATTAAAATTCTATTAATGAAACGCTAATATCTTAACTGTTCACCTTCTGCTCTTAAAAAACAAAGTGTATATGACAACTCATGGCGAAAAAGAGACAATAAACAAGTGCCAGCAAAGCATCAGGGTTGATCGATTATTTCAGAGCCAGAAAAGAATCTCGGGATCCAGGCATTTGGTCTGAACCGGTGAAGCTCATGAGAAATGTATGTAACCTTGACCAGACCCCAACTAAACAACCCTACCTAGCTACTGACTGTTCCTAAATTAACAACAAATTTTGTAACAATTATTTGCTCTTTCTCATTAATTGATCAGGTCACTGTCTCCTGTGCCCAGGGACCAGGATAGCTGTTGCAATGCCCCTTTCTTCACCCAAATCATGATCAATGCAGATGGTCCCCTTCAATTTCTCCTTCTTCTTCTCCATTTAGCCTTTCTTTATCTAGTTAATTATTAATTAATCAACCTTTTCCCCCTACAAGTAACCCTTCCACCCTCTCCCACACCTTCTCATAGGGTTTTCTTCTCTCTTGGGAGGTTGGTTCCTCCAAACCTTTCAAGAGATTAGAAACCTTCCTCTCTCCTTTCTTTATCAATGGAGCTCCACTCTCCGACCGCGGCCAAGAAGCTATGGAACTTCCTCCGCGTGGCCTTCTTCATGATGAGGAAGGGCCTCATCTCCAAGAGGAAGCTGGTCATGGACATGAACCTCATGATGAAGCGCGGCAAGATCATGGGCAAGAACCTCGGCAACCTCGTCTTCCACCACCATCATCGGCCTCCTCCTTCCTCTTCGCGTGGGTACGGCTTCAGGCTGCAGGAGTACGAGTTCTCCTGCACCAACAGCCCCAACCCTGTTTTTTTCCACGCGAGCAACAAGCGCCGGCACAGCTACTTCCCCTGCCTCAACGCCGTGGTCGAGGACCCCGACGAGACACCGAGGCCCGCTTTCTCCGCGGTGCCGAGGATGATCGAGTACACCCCGACACCGTCGCCGCAGTGCTGCAGCAGCCTGGCCGTCTCCCAGGAGCTGGCCAAGAGCCCGCTGCGGTCGCCGTTTTCGGTGAGGATCTCAAATTTCTCTGAGGAGGATGCTGGTGAGATATTGAGCTCTAGTAACTGCGAGGAGGTGGACGACGAGGCGGAGCAGTTCATCAAGAGGTTCTACGAGCAGCTGCGGGCGCAGAGCCGCATTGCCTTGATCCAGTACCAGGAGATGGAGGTCCAACAGATGCTGGCGCGTGGGAGCTAGCTAGTATAAATATAAGTATACGTACATACTTACATAATACGTACGTTTCGTACATAGTATTGTTTGGATGCTTACAGCGTTTTTAATTTGGGAGATGATGGCTTAATTGGTGCATCTTATATGTTGCTTTTCTTTATCCTTATCCTGTCCATTGGGGTTTTAAGAATTTGTAGTAGTGTTATTATTGCATGGTTATGTTGTTGTTGTTGTTGTTGTGTTGTTGTTAGAGGGGAGGAGTTGGTGAGGGGAGATGTCAGTGTGATCAATGGTTGGTTTGTAATGTTGGGTTGTCTCTTTATTTTGTGTGACCCATAGGGGTGCCATCGGATCGGATACGGATCGGATATTACCTCTACCATATCCATATCCGCACCCAACCTTCGGATACGGATATGGATACGGATATTGGCGGATGTGAAAAAATGATATCCGTATCCGCTAAAATCGGATATCAGATATAAATCGGATATTAGCGGATCGGATGCGGATACTAATCGGATATGTTTAAAATGGAGATGGTTAAAGATAAGTTAAACAGAAATACTTATATACTTTTTATCTCATCTACTACAATATTAAATGTGATACATACTATGATATTATTGTGTACATATCAATACATTCATCGTATTCATTGTCATTTGACTTCTATAACAATAGATTACACGTCCTCCGGTGCCAAATGCCGATTCGGATGATATGGTTGATGTCGAAATACTCAAAATATCATGTGGTGCTCTTGCAAGAATCGAATACTTTCACTATTACTTTTTCACCAACTCAAAATATCAAAATTTAATACTTTATTCCATTGAAGAATAGTCTTCTCCATACCAATATCATTATGAAGCACGCAACATTCGGATATCGGATCGGATACGAATAAGATATTACTTTTACCATATCCATATCCGCACCTACCTTTCGGATACGGATACGGATACGAATATTGACGGATGTGAAAAAATGATATCCGTATCCGGATTGGAGGCGGATTCGGATGCGGATATCCGCGGATAATCCGTATCCGGTGGCACCCCTAGTGACCCATCATGTATTTGGCTCGATATATTAACTAATGTTGTATTATGGGTTTATTAATATGGTGGATTTTTTTCCTATTAATTGTTGTTGCTGTTGTTGTTTTGTTTGAGATAAGAATGTAGAATTATGCTATTTTTTAATATTTGTACATAAATATTGCATCGTATGTGCTCACAGAAAATATAAGAGAGGATATGTTTCCGTACTTATCACGCAACTTCTGAATATTGGACCTGCGCATTTCAATTTTTCTAACTACTTTTGCTCAATAAAAATTTTCTAATTAACTCTTATAGTAGTTTGCTTAAAATATGGTCAATTATTTGATGAGTGCTTCTTCCATTACTACATCTCTCCTTGTGGTTAATTAATTATAGCTGGTATTATAAGCTGGATGTATGTATTTTTGCAACACATGTTAAGAATATTCATTTGATTTTTTTTTTCCCCTAGAAAAATTGGGATCTATGTCATTATTGTGAATGTCCCTTTCTTGTGGAGTGGAGTGGGCCATAACATAATGCTATTGGGTTTGGTATAGAGCAGGAAACTTGGAGTGGTGGTCAAGGTTCTGTTCTGGCTTTCTTCTAGCTTATGTTATTATTTTTCTCTGATAATTAATTTCTATGTACACACTCTAGTTCGAAGACCCCACTGAAAGAGACCGACCCACAACTTTTCTTTGTTGGCAGCATCATTGGAAACCAATAATAAAAGCCTGTGCAATGACCGACTTTTTCTGTGCTTATTTTATTTTCTGGACCATTTGAATTTTGATAGTTGTTGGGCAACCTAATTAGACAAAGAAGATGAGTGCTTGAAATGATTAAGAGGAGTGGTTTTGCTTGTCAAACACTCGTTCCTTTCTTGTTTTGAAATTTTGAACAAAGAATTTCCTGCTTTCCGCTTTTTTGTTACTTCGGATCTAAGAGTTTCTCATTAGGTTGTGTTTGTTTTGAGAAAAAGGGAGGAAAAGATGAAAGTGGAAAGACCCTTTTCTCACTTTCACCATTTGTTTCAACGGTATCCCCCTTGCATTTTTTACCCATGTCATTTTTCATTTCTACATCTCCATTTTTAAATATTAGATATTAAATATAATTTTGTAATATTGTGATTAATTTTTTAAAACTAATTTAATTTTAAATATTTTATAAAAAAATTAATAAATAATAAATAATATTATAATATTAATGTTTTAAATAATATTATAATAATAATATTTCAATATTTTTCTCACTTTTACATCCTTATTTTCCTATTGAAGGGGGCTACAGTTATTTTTTAAATATTTGATATTAAATATTATTTTTAATATTGAGATAATATTTTTTTAATTAATTTAATTATTAAAAAAAATTTTAATTAATAATCAATATTTTATATTTTAATATTCATTTGTTAAATATTTTTATAATATTTAGAATTTCAATATTTTTAATAATTATAAATTTACAAAATTATTTTTAAAATTATTTTAACATTTAATATAAAACCCTTTTATTTGGTTTTTAAATGTTATTTTAATAATTTAATTTTTATATTAGTCTATTATTTTAAAATTATATTATTTTTTATTATTAGCTTAATATTTTATTACTGTTAATATTTAATTAACAGATTTATGATACATTTTAATTTCTAATAGCAAATTTGATTTAATAATATTGGTATTGTTTAAATCACCAAACAGTTAATTTTGTAGTTAACTTTTTCACTTACATGTCCAATTACTAAACAAACACCGTAAAACACAATATACTTTTTCACTTACACTTTCACATTACGATCAAACACTATAAAACTTAATTGCATAAAACCCAATTTTTCATTACACTTTCACATATTTCATCCTCATTTCTCACTTGCACATTTTCCTCTCACTTGCAGAAAATCAAATAGACCCGGTAGTGAAGATCTGAAACGGGCCGGGTCAGGCCCGTCCCAGGACCAGCGGATCTAAGACGGGGTCGGGCCAAGCCCCGGCCCCCCGCAAATCCTAGGCGACCCGGCCCTGCCCAGGCCCGGTCCCCCTAAGGGGGACTCGGGCACAGCCCGGAGACCCAACTGGGCCGGGCGGGGCAATACTCGGGATGACCCAGGTTTTTTTAAAAAAATTAGAAAAGTTAAAATTGTAAAAAATTCACTCAATTTTGGAAAAAATTGATACATGTTCTAAAATGCAAATGTAAATTTTTTATTAACAATTTAAAAGATTGGATAAATCGATACAAATACAAATGAATAATATAGATAAAAGATAAAATTATAAATGTAGTATATAGATTGAAATTAAAGTTTAAATTAATACAACAAATACAAAAGATCTTCAATTTTTCACTCATCTTCTAGAGAGTCTTCAATGATTTCATTTACTGTTTTATTCTAGTTTCTCGTTCCACATCGAGCCAATCCTTCCCGCGATGCTAATCTTGATGGCTTCTAATGTCAGGCGGTTCCTTATATCATTCAGCACTCGTCCAACTGTACTAAAAGCAGATTTGAAGTTACAGTAGATGTTTGAGGGGTTAGTAAATCTCGCGTTATGATGAAAAGCATAAGATGTCGCTTTCTGTGATTTTCACTAGGTCAAAATATCAACTTGAGAGGGCTTGAGAAAGCTTGATCACTTGAGAACTAGAGAGCTTTAGCACTTAAGAATTTAAGAGATTTTTATAGAATTTTTTGGTGATGAAATGAAGTGGGGAAGAGCAGGTATTTATAGAGGGGAAGAGGTAGTTAAAATATAATTTTTTTTACAAAAAATTTGGCATTTATACTGTTGGGGACTTTGTAAAAAAAAATAAACCCCCTCCCAAAGGTTAATATCTGGGCCCAATATAGTCGTTGGGTGGTTATTAAAAAAAAAATTTTACAAACCCCTCCCCCATTTTTTGGCCCAAGAGTCGTTGGGCTTCCGAGCCGGTTTGGCTCGGGCCTGGGCCGGGGTGTGTCCCAGCCCGACTAGGCTGTGGGCCAGGATCCCCAAACTCGGGCATGCCCGGACTTTAGGGACGGGGCTCGGGCCAGGGCAGGCCCGGGCCAACGCCGGTCAGGCCTGTCCAAGTCGGCAGGCCGGCCCGGGCCTATTCGCACCCCTACCCGGTAGAGGGTCATTCATATTTGACAAAGTGGATTGTCACTCTTTTATGTACATAGCTGTTTTGTGCAGTAACTTTTATCTTGGTGAGAGTTTTTCTTCTTTCTTTTTTCTCTTTTGATGGAAGGCCATAGCTTTATCATAAATGGCACTGGTTACAATTTGACATTCTAGCATCTCTGTAATAGATGAGATAATAGAATCATACAATCAATTATCGAACATGCGAGCTCTAAGACAGAACTTAGCCAAGTTGTGTGTCACTTGGTTCATCAACCAGCTGGGGAAGGCAACTGTCACCTTGCCGTTGACTTGGAGGAGATATTTGCACTCATGGATGTCCATGATACATGCGATACGCCATGGAGGATTCGATTGTGTGTTGTTGATCCAAGTTGCGACCAGCTTTGAGTCAGTGTGCACCTCACAGTATAGAGAAGATCAAAATCTAGAAGAAGAGTTTTTTAACTCTTGTTGGAGAGAGAGAGAAGAGATTAAAGTTGTAGGCAATCAGAAGAAGCAAGCAGGCATCAGGTTGATCGACCGACGTGCAAAAAATGTGCACATTGGGTATTGTCAGTCGACCGACCCTATCACTGTATGGGGCTCAGGAGGAGCCAAGAAACAACACACAAGAACCAAACAACCACACAAGAAGGTGACACAAAGAGTTAACAAGGTTCGGCAAGCTTACTTACATCCTCGGGGTAGAATAAGAGAGATCTATTGATGATTAACTCACATTTACAAGAGGAATCACTAGTACAGATTTTGGGTTTTCACGTCGGTTGAACATACAACCGATGTGTATAAATATGCGGTGGCAATTTTGAAAACATAGAGTATAAGAGTTGATGGATGAAAAAAAAAAAATGATTACACGTCGGTTCTGTTAAGAACCAATTTGAAATCTTTATATTTAACATCAATTCCTTAACGAATCGACATGCAAAGTTATTTCGAAATGAAGTAAAAGAATCCATATCGATTTTGTTTAGAACCGACGTGTAATATTAATATTTAACATCTATTCTTTAGCGAACCGACATTAAAAGTTATTTTGAAATGCATACCCACGACAGCCCCTTGTCCTAATTAACCCTAACTCTCTCTCCTCCCTAGAGCCCTCTCTCGCCCCTCTCGTCGTCTCTCTCACTCTCTCTTGTTATTCTCTCTCGTCTTTCTCTCTCACACTCCTCGTCTCTCTCGTCTGTCCTCATCTGCATGCTCTGATCCCCTCAAGCTCCTCTGTTGCTAGTAGCCTCTCTTGAGGATCTCCACGGTTTGTTCCCTTAAGGGTAAGTTTTTTTAATTTTCTCTTAATTTAATCAATTTTTTCCTTCTCCTCATTGATCTACTCTTGTTCTTAGATCACTCTCTGCTTGCAGTTGTGGCGGATTTGTTCTCGATCGCGATCGAAATTGTCATTAGGGATTGTTTTTGTTGAAAATAATTTCTCTCACTTTTACTCTCTCTCCCCCTCTTGCCAATTGGTCCCTATAAGGGATTTTTGGGTTGATTTCTTGATTATTTTTTATTGCAGTAGAATAATTTAAATTTTTTTGCAATATTTCTATTTTTATTTTTTGCATAAAAGGTTTGGGTTAATTTTATATTTATTTTTTTATCTTTGTGTATTGTGGTGCTGGTGGTGGGTTGCCTGTGTGTGTGGTTGTGTTGGAGGTGGTGATGATGGTGGGGTGCGTGCGTGCGTGTGCGTGTGTTGTGTGTGCTTAATGTGCATGCGTGTGGTGGTGGTGGAGTGTTTGTGTGTGTGTGTGTGTGTGTGTTGGGGGGGGGGGGGGGGGGGGTTGTGGTGGTGGTGGTGGTGTGTGTATGGTGGTGGTGGAGAAGTGTGCTTGATGTGCTCGTGTGTGTGTGGTGGTGGTTGTGGTGGGGTGTGTCTTGCTTGATGTGTGCGTGCGTGTGGTGGCAGTAGTGGTGTGGTGGTGGTGTTCCATGCTTGATGTTTGTGTGTGTGTGTGTGTGTGTGTGGTGTGTGTGTGTGTGTGTGTTTGTTTTATGCTTGATATGTGTGTATTGGTGGTGTGTGTGATATACTTGATGTGTATATGTGTGTGTGGGCAAGGAATGTGTGTGGTGGTGGTGGTGGGGTATGTCCTGCTTGATGTGCGTGTATGCGTGTGTGATGGTGGTGGTATGGTGGGGGTGTGCCATGCTTTTGGGGAGGGGGGTTGCATATGTGTTATGCTTGATGTGTTATGTGTGTGTGTGTGGTGGGGGTGGTGGGGGGTGTGTGGGGGGTGGTGGGGGTGTGTGCTTGATGTGCGTGTGTGGTGGTGGTGGTAGTGGGTGGGTGCTTGATGTGCATGTATGCGTGTGCGTGTGTGTGTGATGGTGGTGGTGTGGTGGTGGTGGTGTGTGTCATGCTTTGTGCGTGTGCGTGTGTTATACTTGATGTGTTGTGTGTATATGTATGTGTGGTAGTGGTAGGGGTGTGTGTGTGATGGTGGTGGTGGTTGTGTGTGCTTGATGTGCATGTGTGTGGCGGAGGTGGTGGTGGGTGTGTCATACTTGATGTGCGTGTGTGCGTGTGTGTGATGGTGATGGTGGTGGTGGCATGCCATGCTTGGGGGGGGTGTGCATGCATGCTATGCTTGATGTGTTTTGTGTGTGTGTGGTGGTGGTAGGGAGTGGTGTGTGTTGGTGGTGGTGTACCATGCTTAATGTGTGCATGAGATTGTGCTAAAGTAAATTTACTCTTTATATGATATATGGTGTTGTTAATTCAATATATTATTTTTGATGTGTTTTAATTCAATATATTATTTTTGATGTTTATACTAGTTAAAATCGGATTTAGAAGAATCAATTTGATTAGCTTGAAGAATTAAAAGAATATTGTTAAAATTCAGAGATCCAAAAGGGATATTATCAGAAGATTTTTTCTATTGGGTAAACAAATTTTTTCATATCTCCAACCTTATCTCTAGCCTTATCTCCAATCTTATTAAAAGATTTTTTCTATTGGGCTAGCGATTTGGTCTCATCTTCAAGCACGCTCTCCCTTATCTATTTTAACCTATAAATATCACCACTTCAGAAGATAAAGAGGCACCACACTACAGAGAGAGATCCTAAGCTAGTTTTTGCTCTAGTTTAGTTTAGATTTTTTTTTTCTAAATGTAATTTTAATTTCTTTAGAGCTTAAATTAGAGAGAGTTTCATGAACAAAAAAAGAAAGAAAGAATTATATTTAGAGTGACACTAAATGTAATCTTCTTTAAAGAGAGTTGTATTGAGAGTGACAGTCAATGTAGTTTTCTCACTTTTTTTCATTGTTACTCAACTTAGTTGATCGCTATTTTTTTCTATCATTTCGATTTAATCTACTCCGAGGTAAATCTTCACAACTGATTCAAGGTAAGCGTTTATTCAGAAGAGGTAAGTTTTCTTTCTGTCTTTCATTTCAATTTTTAGTTTAGAATCACGTTTAAAAACCAACCGGTTTTCTTCTTCTTTATTCATTTTGTTTCTTTCTCTTTTAACTTAATAACTCTTTTAACTTAAAACGATTTTAAAAACCATCTTCTATCTTTCACTTTCTTTTAACTTAATCTAGTTCTTTTCCTTTTCATTTAAAAAAATAAAGAAGAATCTTTAACTAGTTTTAATAACTTAAAAGAATACCAAAAACTCTTCTATCATAGTACCTCCTTGTGGATCATAACCCGCATAGCCCTTGCTATAGTGGTAGCATTGAGCAATCTTGCACTTGTTATCTTCAATTTAAACTTCTCTTTTTTGTGCACAGGTTAGACTCGATCAAAATTTTATGTCATTGTGGGGAGGGACGATAAATTTTCTTTTTTGGTTTTCTTAATTGGTTAACTTGTTTCTTCTCTATTTCAGTGTGCAGAGGAATATTTTAAGAAACTAACAGCTTTAGTGGACTATATACTACCTTGTGCCTCTGGTCAAGAAAGCAAAGCACATGGGATACTATTCTGCCACGAAAATGTGGCAAAAGCAGCGTTTGTACTACAATCTAGTAGAACTACTAATAGAGTTTTCTTGCGGGTTCTTTTACACTGTAAGATACAACTTTTGCAGCCTTTAGGTTTTCTTTTTACTGTATTTTGCACACTGATTTTAATTCAACAGTAACTTAGTTGAATATAAATGCTAAAAACAGTTTAGACTCTTGCATCTTAGGGTACGTGTCTAATTCGTTTCATTTTTCATTAGTGTTGAAGAGTGCTTGAGCCAAGATATGTGTGCATTGCAGTAGCATAGAAAACACACTTGTATGATTTATTATTTGAGTGTTACTCTTTTGTTATATACTTGCATACTTGCACAAAAGCGATTAAGGGCTTGTCCTATAAACAAGATAAGGTGGGAAAGTCATTACCCTTACTTAGCCCATAAATCATCTCCTCACTCACTAATCCAATCCTAACTAAAAATTGAGTAGATGTTAGCCATAGGGCTATCTCAGAAGCTTTAGGAGATTGACCTAAGGAGGTAGTTGTTAGAGTTTGACTCTAATCAAATTAGTATCAAAAGTTGGAGATTAAGAGATAAAACCTCGAAGAACAGTGATTTGACATAATTACGCAAGTTCCTTGATTGCAAGTAAATGCAGTGAGAATTACCGTCTAGCTTTGGGCTAACGGGTCGTGTCCACGAGGAGGAATGCATGAAAGTTTTTCGATGTATTATTTCAAAAGTAAAGAATGATGTTGGTATTTTTTAATGCGAGAGTAGAGAGATGATTTAAAGAAAACTTAAAATTTGAAAAAGATTTTGAAGAAAGTGACCTTTAAAAGGTTTGAAGAATGATTAGTTGTTTGTTTTAATATATGAAGAAAAAGATCTGGCTTACTATCTTACTACTCAATGATATGTTCTTCTCTTGAAAATCTCAGTGTCTCAATGTGATCATGATAAAAACTTAAGTTTGAATTTTGAAAGTCTTAAGTAAAGCAGATAAGATTGTTTGAAAAAGTCAACTCCTTTTTTAAGAATTCATATTGAACTCAATGTTAAACATCAAGTCGTCTTTCAAGTATGAAATAAAAACAAGTTCAAGTGATGTTATAAAAATGAAAGCTTTAGAAATTCAAACCCATTCTCATATGCCTTCAAGAACACTTTCAAATAAACAATGCTTAGTTTAAGGCGTTCATATGATTCTGTTGGGTTCTTTGCATAAAACTGTTCAAAATAAGAGGGATCAAAGAGAGATGATAGTGAGCCCAGAAAGAAGAGATTTAGCTACTCATTACTAAAAAAGAAAATATTAAATTAGAATTCAATATACTCGTGAGTTGGAGAAGAAAGGAAGTCTGTCAAATCTTTATTGATGTTACTTCAACTTCAGATTACAATCACTCTTTCTCTCTCACACTTTGTTACTGAACTAAACTACAGATTAAGAACTAAAATACAATTTCTCATAAACTATCTAACAATGAACATAAACCCTAAAAATAAAGAGAAAAACTTAAACTAGCCTTTCGTTTATTCTTCAGTAAACTCCCTGCCTTTTATAGGTAAGAACCCAGAGGGAAGAGGAGTGAGGAGATGAGGGGAGCAAACACTCCCCTTATCTCCACCGTAGGGCCGTGGATTCGCGGCTTTGGCTGCGGATCTGCGTCAAGGATGAGAAAAATATTTGAAGTATTATTGTAAGAATTAAGTAATCTATAAGTTATAGGAAAACTGAACTTTTTATTCTTAAGCTTTATCTTTATTCAAAAATATGTCATCAATCAAAGTAAGGAGTCAAATTATATTTCTCATTTAGTTTATTATTGTACCCTAAATCATATGCAACTTCGTGACAGTGAAATTTTGACTAAGGGTTCTTTAACTCTAACTCTTATGCCTTATTTATTCATTTTTTTTTGGTGATGGTTGTTCCTTAATTCTATTAGGCTTTCTAATCTGCCATGTAACAAGCCTTTAGTTGGTGATACCCAAACCGGACGGTCTTAGGACACCGGGTGAGAAAACACCCCAAGAACTTAAGGATCGAACAAACAAGGCCACAAGATTAAGGATTTGATTTATAAGATGTACCAGTTTTAGGCGTGAATATTTATACTTTCTGAAGCACAAATACCCAACTTAATCGGAGGAATATATTTTATATATATATATTTTTCTTTTTTTTAAACTTATCTAATCATCTTTTGCATAAATATCAAGGCTTTCTTAGGTCAAAGCACTTGGCTAATCATTAATTAGATTTGTTTATTTTTTTTGGTAAGGAATAAGAATCTTTGTCGTAGAACCCTACGCATGTAAGTGTATAAAGTGTGCATAATTCATCAACGTAAAAATCAAGACTAAATTACTTTTTCAAATTTTCTTTCTAACTCTAGAAATCAAATAAATAATCTTATTTTGACCAAGTATAAGAAATCCTAATTATAGTTCTCCTATTCCTTAAAATTGACTTAATTTCTTACAAAAAATATGTCAAAATATTGTTCTTTTTTCAAAAAAAAATTCTTTTTTTTATTGTTATATTAGTCATGTTAGAGTACTTTATATTAGTCATGTTAGAGCCCTCCCCCATACTTATCTAATGCATTGTCCTCAATGTATGGCTGTAATGAATGAATGCATGAAATAAAGTTAAAAAAGAAGTGCATAATATATACATACATATATATATAGCATACAAAATATGTACAACAACATGTTTCTCCCACACGTAAATCTTTTTAAGTCTCATCCCCTAGCTCTCTTTCCATCATTCCAATGGGTTCTCTTTATAGGACATAGTGGGGAGGCCAATCTTTTTGTCATTTTAGCTCTCTTCCTCCCCAGTATCACCTTCCTTAAGCTTTTCTTTCTTATATGTCTACATTCATTATTCAAAAATTGATCACCATCATGCTTCGCAGTTGGAACTTCCTCACTATGAATGCCTAAAAATTCTAACCAGTTCCATACATCTCCTCAAAACTTAGATCAACACTTTCTCCTGGAGGTGTGTAATTAACCAAAATATCCCTTGTCGGTTCATCCAAACACATGAGTTCTTCTTCAAAGAGGTTTTCAAAGATTAGGTCAATCAAAGGTTCTTGAATTATATTCTTATGTGATATATTATTGATTAGCTCATCGAAGGTGAAGATATTCAAATCAAATTTTCTTTTTTTAAAGGGAACTCTAAAATTAGGATCTACAACATATGTCTTCTCATTAATATAATCGCATTCATTCTTAAATAATTCATCAAGAAACAGAGATTCTCTATACCTTCACTTTCTTCATTATAATTATTCTCAACAAAGTTTACCTCAAATGTTTGGTCTCTTATCTTACGAGGTTGTTTTTCTAGGTTGAAGACATTGACCTCTATAGTCATGTCTCCAAAGGTCAACCTCATGGATCCATTCCTACAATTAATGATCACATTTGCAGTCGCAAGGAATGGACACCCTAAGATAATGGGAGTTTGATACCTAGGATTGGATACAGGTTGGGTCTCAATAACAATAAAATCTACTGGGTAGATAAACTCTCCGACTCGAATAAGAACGTCTTTAATTCCCTCCTAGGAACTTTGACTGAACAATCCGCTAGTTGGATAGTGACTCTAGTTGGACTAAGATCGCCCAACCCGAGTTGTTGATAAACTGAGAAAGGAAGCAAGTTAATACTTGCCCCCAAGTCAAGAAGTGCATGATTAATCCCGGCTTGTTCTATAGTGCAGGTAATAGTGGGATAACCCAGATCCTTGTACTTGACAAGGATCAGATCCGACAGTAGCTCACTAATGTTAGTGGCTAGAAAAACTTTCTTGGTTACATTAGTCTTTCTCTTCTTGGTGCACATGTCCTTAAGAAATTTTGCATAAGATGGGACTTATTGGATGGTATCAAGAAGTGACACATTTATCATCACTTGATTGAAGATCTCAATTATCTTATCCATGTGTGGATTCTGCTTGATATTTTTCAACTTATTAGGAAATGGTTCTATAGGCTTGTGCACCTGACTGGTTGACTTATTCGTTTCAGATTCGTCAGATTTGGAAGGATTGGGACTAGATGAGGTGGATGCTTATGTGTGATTATGCTGAATGAAATTGGATGGTGTTGACACTTGATTATCAATTTTCTTTCCCGGCCTCAATGTAAAAATGATATTACATTGATTCAACGACTGATCCTCAGCCAAATGGGCTTGTTGAGAATTTCTAAGGTTCGTTAATGGCTGACTGGGCAAGGTACCCTTTAGCCTCTCATTCTGTGGATTGGCTAATTAGCTCATTTGAACCTCTAACTTCTGCATTGTTTGCATGAGAGAATCTTGGTTCTTCATGTACCTTCTATATTTTTCTCAAAATCAGTCATTATCCTCTCAAGTTAAGGATTCTGAAAGGAAGATTGTGGAGCTTGGTTGGGAAGTTTTGTTGATAATTTGAAACATTGGGTGGATGGTTGGAAGAATTGTGATGATAATTTAAAAAGTTAGGTTGATGATTGGAAGAATTATTAGAATGTTGGAAGTGGTTTGAATGGTTTGACCGTGAGTGGTCATTGTTATTTTGGCTCTATGAAAAATTTGGGTGATTTCCCCAGCCAGGATTGTACGTTTGTGTGTAAGAATTATTGTTCGGCCTTGAAAAGGCCGCATTCATCGGTTCAGAAAATTGTTGCTGAGCTTGGAACACTGGACACTCCTCAAATACATGATTCATTGCTTGACAGTAAGTACAGAACGGAGTTGAAAATTGGTCTGGGCTAACTTGGTTGACTGGACTAGTTTTTTTAATTTCTAAATCTTCCAGTCTTCTTTCTAGGTTTGCTATTCTAGCCTCGACAACTATAGATGATTCAATTGAATGGAGATCTCCTTTTGAAGAGATGGAGTTTGAATTCCTAGAGTTTTCATTAGTCGGTTCCCATTGGATGGTCTTTTCAGCTAGATTCTCATATAAATTCCATCTTTCATTTTCATCCTTTTATAAGAATCCCTCTTGGCACATGGTTTGAATATTCTAAACTGTCATAAAGAATTTGACATTATCGCTATTCTCTATTTCATGATGAGGACATTGGACAAGAAGGTCTTTGAAGCGTTAAAAATACCTCCAAAACTGCTCACTAGGTTCTTACTTGAACTGCATGATGTTCTTCCTAATGAGAGCGGTCTTTATGAATTGGATAGAATTTCTTCAAGAAGACCTTAATGAAACTCACGATGTGATAGAGTCGGCCGTTAAGCTGTAAATCCATTTCTTGGTTAAGTCCTTAAGAGCAAATGGTACAATCTTAACCTAATAGCATCATCTATAAGGTGTGGGATTTTCATCATTAAGCATACTTCCTCAAATTCTCTTATGAAGAAATAAGCATCTTCGGACTCTAAGTCATGAAAATTAGGAAGTGTGTTGATGAACTGAGACTTGAGCTCAAAGTTGTGTTCACCAACGATGAAAGTTGGATGCAAGATGAAGTGTGGTTCTAATGGGATAAAACCTATCCTGCAAAGATGTCGGTTGAGTCATAACCGAATCTGGTTTGGATTCTTTCTTGGGTGGTGATGTATTTCTAGTTAACCTAGATGTGATTGGTCTCTCGACCACACTTACATATACAAATACTACTACAAACAAGTTCACCAATAGTCAACAGAAAATGCAGCCAAGCCTAGTCTAAGGTAATCTTGACCTAGACAACTCCTAACTGGTTGATTGTCCACAGGAGGTATAATGCAGACTTTGTCCACAAGCTAATCAGCCAAGTCAGGGCAAGATTGGTGGGAGTATCCGTGCAAAAGTGACGGGCCTAATTAAGCCAACCACCAGCTTTCAGGGTTTCGCCCCTCAATCCCTGTCCTTAGATACTGATTTGGCAGGAGTCAAATTCTAACACCTTTCCCCTTAGGATAATCTCCTAATGAGTTCAAGAAATCCCTAAGGCCAACATCTTTAGATTTTAAGTTAGGCTTAAGTTGTGCGTGTTGGAGATGGTTTGTGGGCTAAGGAAGGGTAATGACTTTCCCATCTTATCTTGTTTTGGGTTTTGCCTTAAACCAGATTGTGCAAGTGTGCTAGTATAAAGTAGTAGTAACAATCAAAAAGTAAATAAATCACCTAAGAATGTTCCTATGCAAGATGCTATGCAAACGTATCTTGTCTCCAGCTTTC